>JAULBM010287487.1:0-16057 GCA_032357055.1 Geukensia granosissima | reverse complement strand
TACCTAGCTACAAATAAGCCCAAATAAAGATATCTTCAATTGAATTTAAGATATCTCTAATTAAATTAAAGATATCTCTAATTCATTTGAAGATATCTTTAATTCAATTGAAGATAGGTACAACTGAATTGAAGATATCATTAATTGAATTAAAGATATCTTCAATTGTACTTATTTGTACCTAGGTAAAATTCATTTGAAGATTCATCTGAAGTCACCCTGTTTTTTGTAGAGTTTGTGTTACTCCAGCTTTAGTTTTCAGTGTAGTGTCGTGTGTTCTATGTTTGACTTTCATTTTATGTTGTTGGCTATGGTCTTGTCTGTCTTCCGACTTAACGATTTCTGTCTGTCCCTTTGGTATCTTCAAATTCCTTATACATTGTACCTTTATATTTTAGTGCCAAAAACATGACTTTATGTTTCTTAAAATTATTGTCTCAAAAAATGTTTTAACCAGATTACCACACATTTCACTATAAATTTTACAGTTAGTCAACATAAACAAATGGGCCCATGTTAAACAAATTTCAGCCATTCCCAATGATGCCAATGCTGGATACAATTTTGAGAAGTGACCACTTCTAAGGAGACAATTTCCACTGAAGTTTGGTTAAAATATTTCAGAAAATAAAATATCAAGGTAAATGCTATAGAGTACCATCCTAAATTTAGAATTTCAAAAGATGCAAGTGATCAGCCTATGAGAAGACAAGTATGGACACACACATATGTCTCTGTTGCAAATCTGCTTTCTGACTAACAAATGTGGACTGACACACAAACTGACATCAGGTCAATGAAAGACATTTTGCCCTAACATCAAATTATCATTTAAAATCATATCAGAATGAATAAACATATCAACTAGATCTTATGAGTTCAGCTGTTGAGAAAACAACTGCTTTCTAAGTAAAACATTTGACAAAAGTTGCTGACTTTTAAAAAGGAGGTCAAGGCACACTGACATGCAATAGTGTGTCTGTACCAAGCCAGGATCCTGTAGTCCATTGGTTGTCGTTGTTTAGTACATGAGGTTGATTGTCGCATTAATGTATAGTTTCACATTTTGTATTTGGGGGCCTTTTACAGCTTCTGTTATGGTAAGGACTCTGGTTCATTGTTGAAGGCCATAATGGTACCTGTAGAAGTTTAAATTCTACTGCCATTTGGTGGGTGGCTGTCTCATGGACAATCATGCCACATCTCCCCTAATTCATTTGAAGATAGGTATAATTGAATTAAAGATAAGTGCAATTGAATTAAAGATAGTTATAATTGAATTAAAGATAAATGCAATTGAATTAAAGATAAATGCAATTGAATTAAAGATAAGTATAATTG
This sequence comes from Geukensia granosissima, assembly GCA_032357055.1. Lineage (NCBI taxonomy): Eukaryota > Metazoa > Mollusca > Bivalvia > Mytilida > Mytilidae > Geukensia > Geukensia granosissima. The sequence continues at coordinate 14,716 of JAULBM010287487.1, read as the reverse complement.
AATTAAAGATAGGTGCAATTGAATTAAAGATAGGTGCAATTGAATTAAAGATATCTTCAAATGAATTGTACCTATCTTCAAATAAATTAAAGATATCTTCAATTCATTTGTACCTGTCTATAATACCTGTCAATTATACCTATCTTCAAATGAATTGAAGACATCTTTAGTTTAATTATACCTATCTTCAATTATTTGAAGATATCTTCAAATGAATTAAAGATATCTTTAATGATTTGAAGATATCTTTAATTCATTTGAAGATATCTTCAATCAATTGTACCTATCTTCAATTATTTATAGATAGGTACAATTATTTAAATATATGTTAATTTGGCGTTCCATACTTTTCAGTCAGTTTTTTGCCGCACTCTCTGCCAATTTCTGGTAATTTGATAGTATAGACATCACAGTGTCATTAATTGTCGGGCGCAGTTACTTTTCCTGTAATACTATAACTGATAGGTCATTAAAAGATATTGTAAAGTTTTCTCCAGAAAACAATAAAAATAATAGATATATTTCTTCGTCTGAAAAATATTTGGTGTAGCATATAAACATAGGATATACCGCATTAATCTTCCCCAGCTGGTTTTAACTGTTTGGGTCTTTCGGTGTCATACTACATGTATGTCCTAAACTTTCTGGAATTATGATTGGCAATTGATATTATACTTCAAAGTTTTCATGTTTGTTTCTTGAATTGTCAGACATTTACATCAATAAAAATGTATGTACTTGTTGAATATAAAATCATTAAAATTGTCTAAACTTCCTCATACAGTCTAAGTTGCTGCTGATATTAACTTAAGTCTCTCCAAACAGTTTATCACAGATCCAAATAATTTTCACGTCTTTTACGCATCTCTGTTTCATTTTATTCCAGCAAATCTCCCACGACTTCATAAGGCAACTGCATCCTGCTTGACAGGAAATATGTTTTGAATAAAATCTGTTCGAGTCATCAATGAAAGAGATTAAGCATAATTCTAATGGTTATAACATGTGTAAAGGAATGACAAACATTAAAATTTCTTCAGAATATAATGCCCTTTACCTATACTGGACGAAAGTATTTTTAACATGCAGACATTTTTTTTAATCCAACATTTTTAAAAAGTATATATAAAAAAGACACGAGTAAACAAGACATTTTGTAAAAAAAAAGCTTTTCATTGATCCATATATGACACTTGTTTGTTTCAAGCAGTGTTTTTGTATTTTTGGTTTCCTACCAGTTGCCACATGCCTTGTGACGTCGATGGAGGTTCGCTAATAAAAAATAAAACACAGATCAAAATAGATTTCATAATGTATGTAATAGGCAATTTTGGCGATTGAGAAATTAGATTAAGTATTAACTATAAAAACGTTTAGAACAAGGTCATGCTGATGTTTATTATTAATATTTTGTCATCTTGTGTAAAGTAAAACCTCCTGTGTAAGAAAAACAGGCTAACGATTTTGAAGACAATATTTCTAATGATCTTTTAAAATAAAACCGAAGTTGGTAGTAAAATTCTGATTTCATTTTTATCTATTTCCGATGAGAAGTTTGCCATACTGTATTTTGAGAAGTTTTATATTTCGACATTCCACCCTGATATGTCCTTTTTCAAGTTGATTTTTGCATACCTCCTTGTTTACAAGAATTTCTGTTTTAGTCTACTTCTCAAGATGCTCTTTGGTTTATAATTAGGTTAATATTCGATATAATAAGTATCTGCTGGTGGAACGGGAGTACCAGAGGATATTCACCAGCCAGTTGTCAAACTTGTCTGACATGAATTTTATCAAACAATATTTTACAGAAATTTGCTGCATTTGTTTAAAACGTTAAGTCAGAAGACTGACAAGACCATGGCCAACACAATGGAACTAAAGACAAACATAGAACACACAACATAACACTGAAAACTAAAGCTGGAATACGACGAACCCTACAAAAACAGGGTGAGTTCAGGTGCTCCGGAAGGGGAAGCAACTCCTGCTTCAATAGTGGCACTCGTTGTGTTACTCAGTAATCAAAGCCGGCGTATAGTCACAATCGTTGTTAGTCACAACCGGAATAGGAACGGATTTGTATTCATGACAGTCAGAAGATATCCATTGTCATCTGTAAAATGGACATCGTACCGGTCAAGCAAATCATGATGGCGACCGAAAAACTTCAGAAGTGATGAATTTAATCTTTCACTGAGAAACCCTTGGCTCAGTAGCTTTCTAGTCAGCTTCAACCCTCTATCAATATAATCCTTACAGGAAGCACAACCCTGGAGTAGCGTATCAATAGAGAGATATACACTCCGTATGCAGGTGCGGGTGGAATGTTGCTAGACATGAACGTCGTAAAGTTTTGTTCTTAACCCGCCCTTACTGTCAATTTCTAGGTGTAAGTCTAGGTAAGAAGCTGACCTTTCTGTTTCTGTAGTATCTTTGATTTCAAGTTCAATGGGATAGATGAGGTCAACATAGTCACCAAATTTAGAGTTATTCAGTGAAAGGACATCATCTATATAGCGGAACGTGAAACCAAAGGATTGAGCCAACTTTTTCTCTTTTCTCTGTAGAAGGCTTTGTATGAAGTCAGCTTCATACGAATAAAGTAATAAATAACGGTTTTAATTTGTAAAAAATCTTGAGTAGCTTATTTTCATTTTTGTTGCAGATTCTGTGTTAAAATGGATTTGAAAAATAGTTCCGACCTTTTTAACCGTAAGTTATTTCTTATAAAGCTTAAAGGCTTAAAGTTTGTTTTCAGATCATAACACTACAATCCATGGACTTAGTCTAAACTGAACGTAAAATATATCAAGGATAATACAGCAACTGTATGAAATGTTTTTCATTTTTTATTATGAAAACCTAAATATATATCAAAATGTTTTATTTTATTTCACTTTTTGAAGTAAAAATGGAAAATTGAAGACGAGATTTATGATCCAAATTTCGTTTTTTAAAGGAGGATAATCATAATAATTGCTCATGGGTTCCTTGTTAGATTTTGTGTATGGTATGTGTCATGATCGTTTTGCTCTTAGCTCCCATGTTGAAAACCCCTTCGATATTCACCAGCTTTCCTAAAAAACATTTGACATTCAAATGCAGTTACTATTTGTTTTTCTCAAGAAACAATTTTGATAAGTGAAAATCATCTTTTTTGTGTCAAATCTGAATCGATTCTGTATTTTAGACATTTCAATTTAAAAAAGTCTAATTAACAAATTTCACTAAAACGTCTTTTTTCTGTGTTGCATTTACCCACCTGTTTTCCGGTCGTATTTCTCTATTTCAGTGCCTCCAGAGACATACTATAACAACAATACAGTAACAGGCTTTGATGTCATTAGGATAGAGATTCAGGATAACACAGTCACAGTAGCCGTCACCTGCTCCTGTGTATTTTTGGTCATTATTTGTCTGTATTTCTACTGTTATTACCAGTCATCAGATGAAAACTCCCTTTACACGTCAAGCACAGCATCATCCGCACATGTAAGCTTTATAATGCTTTGTAATGACATTATTAAAACCTAATGTTAGCTTAAAAGACATTATGACTTCATTCTTTGTTAAAAATTCACAAATAGATTTACATGTAAACGCATACACAATACTCGTTTTCTTATTTAGCAAAAATGCAAGAAGTTGGTGTTCTGACTGAACAAACATTCCCCAGAAAAATGGGCATCAGGCATTAATACTGTGAGCAGAGCTTATTAAGCATAGCCCCGCTCCCAATTTGAGTATAATGACAAAGTCCACGTTTTTTATGAGTAAGTTCAACTTCCTGTAAAATCTGAAATAGATCATAATAAGCAACCATGATGCAACTACAATAGAAACATTTAACTAAAATGTTATAGTATTGTAAAATACAGTTGAACGCTCTTTGAATAACGCACAGTAAATAAGCTTTCTATAGGCAAATAAACCCATTGTCCTCAAGATTTATGAACAGCTTCATTGAAATCCTTCAAAAGGTTTAAGAGAAGATTACATCATGTAAAACGTCCTTTTATAAACTGTAAATTAAATTATCTGTCATTGGAATGAAGTGCTTTTAATTTGCTTCCTATATACAAATTTGCATTTTGTGTGTAAGTTTCCTGTGAAGTTTCACTGAAATACTTTAAAAGGTTTTGGAGGACATACAATAACAAGGCAAACCATATAAAACGTTCCTTTGTAAATTTTTAAGCTGTATTGTCTGCCCATGGAATGAGCCATTTTAATATGTTTCCTATATACAAATTTAAACATTCTGTCTTAAATTAATGTGAAGTTTCTTTGAGATCCTTTGAAAGGATTAGGAAGAAATACGCTAGCAAGGCACATTATGTTAAACCTTCATGTGTAAACTTTAAGCTAAATTATCTGCCCTTGGAATGAGGCACTTTTAATTTGTTTTTGCCCATTGTGCCCAAACGTAATGAGCAGTTTCATTGAAATCCCTCGAACGGTTAAGGATAAAATATGCTTAAAGTTCGCACTATGTAAAACGTCCATTTGCTAACTGTAAATTGAATTATCTGGCGTTGGAATGAAGCGCGATTAATTAGCTGCCTATAAGCAAATCTACACATGTTCATTTTTATTGAAATCTTTTAAACCATTTATGATGAGATGCGCATACAAGAACGCATCATGTTAAATGTTCATTTGTAAACTGTAAGTTAAATCATCTGCCCTTGATATGATGCATTTTTTTCTTTCCCAAAATGAAAAATCTACCAATTGTGTCTTAGCTGAAGTTTCATTCAAATCCTTCGAGAGTTAGAGCAGCTGCAAAAGGTTTAGCTAAATATAAGGTATAAAAAGCAAACATGTCAATGTATTCAAATCTTGTTCCTAATTTTTTTATTTATCAAAAAATTGTTCAATTTTTTTTATTATCCCTACTTTTTAGGGAAAGTTTCCTTGCCGCATGTCAGTGCTGATATGTCTTTTACGTTCAACTTGTTCCCACAAGTCCTCAAATAACATGATGATGCTAAGTTATTATATGCTGCTTTTTTCTGATTGGCAGCCTTGTCAGTCCACGTTATTTGTATTCTGCTTATCTCTTCAAAGAAATTTATGCAAATATTAAAAGATCAATTAAATAAAGATAATTCCATTTGACTTTCCTTATATACAGTATATTATAAGCCCAGTTATCACACCCCGACCGATATCGGTCCCGATGATAATACCGACCAACTATAATACATGTATAGCATTTACATCTTTTCAATTTTTCTTTCTGTAAGATTAAAATGGAAGACATTCAACCCGATTAATTATGACTGATATAGATGTGACGTAAATTGTTTCTGACAGTAAGCTATGCGATAAGTTGTGAAATATATCAGAAAATTATCGAGTAAAACATCATTTCTATTTTAATATAGTATTCTGTAAATAATAATTAGATTTTAAATTATAAATGAAATGTCATTCATGCAAGTGGCTGTACACAATAAAAATCCATATACAACAGAGCAAAGAATATTATTTATCAAAACACTGATTCAGTAAGGCCAAAATCTACTCAAAACGAAGCTGAGAAATGCATTGGGAAAATAATTGCAAAACAAAGTTCTCAGGTTAAATTTTACATATTAGTCATCAATACGATTAATATCGTTACGATATCCACTTTTTCTCTATGCCAAGTCTAACCAAACTGCTTTTACAGCATTGAGGATATTCTAAATCTTAAGGTTAATCCTTACATTATATATTTTAATACAATTTGATGATACCAAAGAGGCAGACCTAATGACTGTACAGACAATGACAAATAGAACTATACGAAAGACAAACTTCAGTACACTACCTTAAGATTGAGTGAAAAGACTAATCTTTTCCGTTATTACCTTAAGAGTTTAATTTTGAATCAAGAAATGAACATTTCCCAATTTATTTCAAGATAGATAGTAGTCAATACAAGCATAACTTTGGCGGATTCTTTCAGAAATTATACACACGATTTTTACTTTCAGATACAAAACAGACATTCAATGCTACTGTTACAACAATCTCCAAAGCAGACACCTGTTGATGGAACCAACGTTCAGTTTATCGATGAAACAAACATAGACGTCAGTTCTGGAAGCGATGTTGACATTGGTGTTTGATAAGACAGACCTTTCCATGATAATATCAGATTGTAGAACAAATAATTGTACCCTTTAGAATCAATATACGTATGTTTTGTGATTGCCGATGAGACCACCATCCAAAGAGCCCAAATCAGAAACAACCCAACATCTTTAGGTTACCTATTGTCCTTTAACAATGGATATATAGAATCTAACACCACCTACTGTCAGCGCAGCTCACTTTGGAAATCGCCTTTTAACAAGTTTGAAGATTTTATAATGGGATCTTTTTTACTGAAAATGTATCTAGTTATGTCGTCATTTTTAGTGCAAAATATTTTCTTCTTGCCTTAGAGATTTTTCTCTTATTGGCGATAAAGTTGTTTGAATGGGGAAATTTCTATAGTAAATTTTTGGTGCATTAAAAATCAAATTTCTTAAAGAATGATTTTATTACCATATACATGTATATGGTCTTAAACTGTGAATTATATTTATCTGATCATAAAACAACCAAAAATTTGAACTTGTGATATAAAAGGGGCTATTAACAGCCTATATAAAAAAAACCCGCCAAAGTGGGTTATCTTCCTTCTCTATGCAAAATCCATAGACAATGCAACTTACCCAGATTTGAAGAAACCATTGAATAAATTTGCACAACGATTGATAATTTATCAACGACTAAGTAAGTCTGATATTTTCATTAAGCATGGGTCAATCTTAAACATTTTAAAATATGTGATTAAATTGAAAAAAGTAGATTTCTGAAGCGAACTGCGCCAACAGTAAAGTACAAGACGAGAAAATCTCAGACATCCAAGGATAAGACTTCTACCGTTCTTTGACGAGGCTTGCCGAAATCTTACCCTGTCTGAGATTTTCCGTCTTGTACTTTCGGTGGTGTTTGATTCTTTTTCTTACATTTTGTATCGTAAATACACATAACACTCACTGATCGCCATTATTGCCATTATGCAACGTCACAGAAAATGAGCGCGTGCAAAAGTTTGATCTTTTAAAAAACCCGAGTGTTTACACAATTTAAATACCACAGTAAACTTTAATTCAACATTTTATATTAAAATAAGCCTATAATAGTTCTCCGAATGAATTGAAATCGCAATTTAATCGATATTATGAAACCTTTCAATGCAAAATGAATTTTGCGGGAATAAATGCTTGTAGCTTGTCTTACACCGCCCGGTGTAAGAGAGAGAAATCTCGATCCGTGAAATCCATGGATACCATTGTCCCGGATGTAAGAAAAAGTCGTCCATACAGTAAGGAATGTTTAAAACCACGCTCATTCCATCTTGCACACAAGCGGCTTTACGCACTACGTTCTGAAAGAGAACCCCAGTGAACTTCGACCGTTACTTGTAAGATGCCCACATTCCCCAACCCCCAATAAACAAATGAAAGAATTGGTAAATAAAAGCCAAATGCAAATGTAACAATGGCCGATTTTTTGTTTATTTAGTAAGTGTAATAATTTACTTGCATTAACCTCTTATATACCAAAAATGTAGGAGTAGTGGGAAAGATTTGGTCCAAACACTTTGATATGAACTTTAAAACATAAGTGGATAAATTATTTTTTTGGTTCACAATAGAATGAAATCTGATTAATTTACTTTTTGTGAGATTTACTTTCAAATATTTAAATATTTCACTGCTTTTTTCACATCTAGTTGTACTTATACATGTCAAACTTTAACGGCCAAACTTTTTCATGGTGTTTGTTTCCTTTTTTGTCTCACTTCAAACAAAAAATCACTTTTCTTCCTGCAGTTAGACTGAGAACGAATTATTAAATAAAATTGCTGTCATATCTTGTATAATTGGTTCTTTGTAACTTTTCGTTAACAATTCTTATGTTTAATTTTGGGTTAGTAAATAGGGTGTCAGCATTTATACTGACAAAACACATTTATGCTAAATTGTGTACATGTATTCCATGCTGATCAATTAAATTATTTACGCGGTAACCAGTCTTTATGTTACCAGTTATACATGCCAGTCAGTTAAATCGTTTCGGTATTCAGTTGTTCTACTCAGTAGCAGTCTATTGTCTATTGGCATCGTCGCCACATTTCCAAGAGTAATTTAAATAACCGGTGGACGGCATCAAATTTCCCCTGAATACAGATGTGTCAAATTTTGGAAAATTCATACGTTGATTAAAATAGTTTTATGTTTCACGCATTTTATAGTTTTTTTCACTTATTCGGGTCTCACTTTGCTTTGTGCTGATTTTCATTTATAGTTGATTAACATTGACGCACTTATAAAACAGTCATTTTGGTCAGATTTGGTAAAGGTAAGGTCTTGTGTGCAAGATTTCATAGATATGCAGAAGGCACATATAATTTTGTTCACAATGTTGTTCTTAATTTTACTTTGGAACTAAATAAAACGAAAACTGTTGTTTTTATTAACATGAAAGTTTTAAGGTGTTCAGACTTAGCATGGAACGTACATTTAAGTTTTATAGTCATTGTACGAATCAACCATCATTTTCAACAAAACTTTAAAAGAAAGAACTCAATAAACAGATGGTTTGCTTGTCAGATTCTAATTCTTCGAAATAATGTGTTATTCAAATGGTTGTTGTAACTTGTAAATGTTTTGATAAACAGAAAACATAACCAGAAAATAGCTTGGGTGTGCCCGATCTTGATATTTAATCCTTCAAAATTAGACTTTAATCGGTAATTAAGTTTGTCCTATAAAAAACTCTATATGTACATAGTTTAGAGGGAAATGTTTAAGCAGTTTTCCTCAGTTTTGGAGAAACCGGTTAAGTTTACTCTCGTAAGGTGATCATCCAATATAAATCAACAGATCAGTGTCACTTTAGAATTTATCAAAATAAAAAATTTACCAACACAGTTTCTGTGAAGAAGATATATTGTTAGAAAAAGATTCTTTGGGGTATAATAAACTTAAGTGCAATTTTAGTTCTTTCTTCTTATAATAAAAATAATTTCATATTTAATTTAAGAAAAACAGAATATAACTTCATAAGCTTGTTTTTTAAATCGGTCGTTAGCATTTCAATTATACGAACAAATGTTACTTATTCCTTATTAAAACTTCTGATAAAAATGTAATCTGACATTGTTTGTCATCTATCGTTGTGGGAAAGAGAATAGCCACTAAGTAAAGATATTAGAGATTTTGTACCTGTGTAAATTTGCATTCATTTTATTATGCTCGGACACTACACTACATATATTAATATTAGATTCCTCTTTCTAGACCAGTGTGGAATATCCATGCAAGAGATCAAAAGCGCATAGTCCAAAGAGACAAGACAAATTTAAAACAAAATAAAAGATAAAACGTAAACAAAAGGAACAAAAGCTTGGAATCCAGAAACTCCTTTACAAAACAGGAATAGGATCAGGTGCTCCGGAAGGGAAGCAAAGGTTCGAATCAATTCCTTGTGACTAGCTCCGCAAATAAATGGGAAGTGTATAAACGACAGGTCAATATTGAAATGTTTATAATTATTTCAGTGAAAATCAGGAAATAAAATGACACAAACACCATGCAATCACTACAAGTCTTGACTTGGTACTAGTGCAGATAACTTAAATGATTGGTCTAAAGCTTTTATTTTATTTCAGCAAAACAACGATATGTAATAAACTTTTTTACTGTTAATGCGATCCTGTAACATTGGGTGTAAATTGACACACTTTCCCACAAAAAAGACGTTATAGAACAGTTAAATATGACGTCATACTTATTGAGTCACCATCGTTGATACAGCCGGAGTGTGTCCCGACGCAATCGCCGAAGTCCAGAACGCAGTTACAGTGAAAAGGTCTATTATCCCCGGCTTAGTAAAAATCTCGGATTTCGATTGGCTGACGTCACGTATATAAAAAAAAGCCATATACCTGGGCGTTGCTAACCCATATAACCAGGTGTTGCTAGCAAGGTTTGAGACGTTCCCGCTCAATGTAGAATGACTGTCGTCTCCAAACTTCGATTCAATTTGATTTTTAATGGAAACTGAATTCTGTAAAAGCACTTGTATTTCTATTATCAAATAATATCATTTACTTCTCATTTGATTATATGTATCACTGTAATATTCAACTGTTTGATGAAAATGTCTTCATGAATGGATTTCCTGATCTATTTATGTAAATTACCCACGTCGACGTCACATTACGTATGACGTTGCAGCGAATGATGTTTACCGGCAAAACAAATTAGGCTTTGTTTCTCGTAGTTTTCATTTAAACATTATATATTTGGGTAGCTGAAGGGTTCTACCAAAGGTGTTACCCTAAACTTTACAAAAGATATCCAAATTTTCCAAATTTCAACTTTGTTTTGCTTAACGGTAATAAAAACGTTACTTTTACGTTACTCATTTCTTTCAACTTGTCCATAAAAAGTGCGACTTCGACTAAGACCAGGAGATAAAATCGTTATCAACGTTAATATCTGTAGATATAGAGATTTTAACACCTTTCAGTACCCTGTACACCATTCTGTTTCGCCTCAATGCGTACTTGGGCATTTCAGGGTGTTATTATCTCCATATCTGCGGATATAACGGAGATAACGTGTCGTTGTGATCTTCTATTTCTTCTATATCTTACTTCTTAAATAAAGGTTTACCAATATCCTTATATTAATATTTGTATGAATAAACGTAACTGGTACAGGCTGATATCGTTATGCAAGGCAATATACCGAATGTTTCAGACAGTTTAAGTCCTTAATGATATGTTTTTATGATAATAATTAAGCTTGCAAGATGGTTTGTCATTTGATAAAATTAAGGATTATAAAAAGGATTTGTCCGTATTGCATCGTTTCCGAATACCAAACAAAATGCAATATGTAGAAAAGTTTGATTTTTACTACCTCTGTGCTTCAAAACAACTCTCTCCCCGAGGGCGGCCGGGGAATAGAAATAGGTCGTTCGGTTTTTCCGACTGCAGGTAAAACCCCTGCTAAAGGGGCGTTCGTTAGTTCGAGCGGGATGTATAAATACTCGAACTCCTCTTCTCGAAGGCTAAGAATAGGCACCAGGTTTCTCCGTCCTGACGTTAAAGACCTCTTGTAACAGCTCATTTTGAGTGGTCAGTAGGCGGCCAATAACAAGACTAAATTTTCCGCCCCTATCCAACCCGCAATTTTTCCACTTGCGGTCTAAAAGTCCCTCTCTTACCGGTCCCTTGCTCACAGTCTACATATTGATTTATTGTTTAACTTTTTTTCGCCCTGAATACGCATGAAATATTTGCCACTGGACGTTTAACAACAATGAATTAATCAAAACAACTCTTAAAAAATAGATACTTTATGCCTGAGTTTTCTAGGAGTTTTAAGTTACTGTAAGCTTCTTTTGGAACATTTTAGTTAGTTCAATGAGATTCTCAATTGCTTTAAAGATTTACTTCAAAATACAAAATTGCCAGTGTTAATTAAATATGGAACATTTAGGAATGATATATGTACGTTTCAAGGATTAATTCTCATCAGTAGCATAAGAACCGAAACATAGGAAGTCAAAGATTCAAATTTAGCAGAAGAAGCACTCAAATCCAAGCAAATCAAAATTGGAAGCCAAATCCGACGGCAGGTACTACAACTAAGTGCATTACTTTCCGATGCCTTTCCGTTTTATCAGTGTTTTAGAATTTAAGAAAATGCAGCAAATTTCTGTCAAACATTGTTTGATACACTTCATGTCATGCATGAAATATATATCATTGGATGCAACGTAGACATCTTATATATTTCTTCATGTCTTCATACATGTACTCAAACTAAGTACAATATTATTACGCTGTATTTGTTTTAGTTAAACGAAAGCTGTTACATTTAGCCTTCTGGACTGGCAAGGGTTACTAGATTGTCGTTTGTTTCTATTTAAATTACAAAATGTTGAGACAATCTAAGCATTTTTATCTTTTTGATGTCCTTTATTTCCTTTGTGACTTTTTTATTTTTGTGTAGAAATGCAATAATATAAAACTTTTAAATGTTTTATATCTAAATCTTACTGCTGAAAAATGATTTTGGCAATATTAGTTCCATTGTATATTAGATGTATATGTGTATATTCTTGAGAGTAAATTTTGGTTTTAATTGTTTTGATCGTATTTGTCAAAGTATTCATACATGTATCATTTTATGCTCTTTAACCAAAACCATTTTGTTTCTTCACAGAAAATGAAAAAGCCATCAAAGTATGTGAAGAAAAAGACAAATCGTTCAAAGTCAGTTCCAATTTATACAACACAACAACCAGTAATAGTAGAAACCAGTTTCCCGCCGCCTCCGATACCATATCTACAGAGAACAATATCACAGGAGTCGGTGCACTCAAACAGAAATCAAGACATATTTGAGAAAAGAGCGACACGAAAGCTGTCTTTGTTGTCTCTTCCAACGAACTTCAGCTACCTAGAAGAACTGGAGAAAAATGGACGTGACTTGAATTCAAACAGAAAGAGTTCTCTCAATGTTCAAAAGTGAGAAACTCGGCTTAACCGCGACCTATATTTTCGTTCTAATAACGTTCAAAAGTGAGAAACTGAGAATTTGTGGCTGCACATATTGCGATGGAAGTATTGAAAATGGACGTTCATACACGGTTTGTGTTGTGACTAGAAAGATTGTTCGGTGATTTTTACGTTGTATATTTGAAATGGATTTGTCATTGTTAACGTAAGTGTAAAACCATGTGATGAATGTGTTGTGTTGTTCACGGATATTAAATGCCATTGTTTTAGTTTATATAGGAGATTACGCACAAAACAGACAGTCGGATGACGTCACAATGACTTACTACATGTAGCATTGTATGATATTACTTTATCATTTTACATTTTTTACGTAAACAAATTTAGGTTCATGCCCGTAAAATAAATTTGAATATCCTCATCAATTTTATAGGTTATCGGTCGTCTGCTTTACGAGATTGATAATATACAGCGGGAGAGATCGATTAACGATGAAGAACGACAACATTTTTATCGCTGTATTGACATGTGACATCAGTTACGTCGTATTCCGTATGACGTCAAAGAATAATGGAAACAAATCAACAAAATTATACAATTATACACCTTCAGTGAGGTCAATACAAGGATTTATTAACCTTAGAAATACATATTGAACAAAGACGTAGAATATTTGACGTATATTAAAATTAAAAATTATATTATTATTATTATATTTTTTTACTAATAATAATGAATATTCTTAAAATATTTAATGCAAAAAAATAAATAAATAAAATAAACGTAAAAATCTTAAACTTCATTTTATAATTGTGTTTAAATGTAAAAATGAGTGTTGAAATAAAAATGATATTATTTCTTTAGATACTATGCACAGAAATAATGAAAACATTATTTAAAACCAGTAAATCATAGCCTTGCTAACTGATGTGAATAATTGGAAACAATTACTAGACACCACAATACCTATGACATCATAATGTATGTGACGTCATAATAAAGTCTTGAGCATCCCAATTAAAATAATTTTACAGACGATGTGTGTTCTACAACCTTTTAACACAATGTCTAAGTCAATACAAGTTTTATCATTCTTTTTAGTAATCACTAAACAATACGTATTTTACAAGTTATTATGTGATCACGAATTTTTAAAAACTGTCAAATATTAGTTTTTTTTGTGATAGCGTAGTCGCCTTAAAATTAGAATTATGAAGCTAGTTACATGAAAGGAAAAACACATAACACTATTATTTATTCATATCGTATGCTTATCTCCTGTATATATTGCTTAGAGTATTTCTGAGACCATCCATGTAAGTAATCTATGGACACAAGTAATCTTTGACACATAATTTCAATAATTTCTCTTGCATTTTTATGAGTACTGCTGTGATAAAAGTAGGTAATGTTGATATAGGGCAAATGCTCGTTAGTTGATTGTCTAAAAACGATTGATAAATCAAATTCAATTTCTTTATATCAGGATTAATACATCATACCTAGTATATCATTTAACATACCTGTGCATCTATAGGGCTAAAAAATCTTATGGGCCGGACTCGGCTGAGAATCGACCTAATTTAATTAATATTCGTATTTCCTTTCTTTGGAAGAATATAAAGATTTTTAATTATTTCTTGAAAGTCAATAATTTTGCCGATACCTATTCATATTTGAACATACATATTAATGTTTTGAAATTTTGTTCTTTATGTTACAATATCATTTATGGAAATAGTCTCTGGAATTGCCTTATTATAAATCTTTAAAAGGAAACTATTGTGTTGCTCTAAATTTATGTAACCAATATATTTTGACTTGGTATTCAAACCACATCATTTTCAACGCAGGTAAAAACCACGAATTTCAAATAGTCGGTCCGACTAATTATTTTTTAATTTATAATTATGAAATACCAAAATATGTTATTTATTGAAATAAATTTATCTATAGCACAAACTTAGTTTTATTAATTAATCTATTCATTAAGCAATTGCTTAATTGGCCGATTATTATTAGTTAATTTGTCTTTGTCTTTCAGGTTGATAAATATATATATATATATATATATATATATAACTAATGTCAAATAATACGATGTACAGAGTTGTATATCCAAAATAAAAA
>JAULBM010287476.1:0-16058 GCA_032357055.1 Geukensia granosissima | reverse complement strand
ATAATATGAAGCTTAATGGTCAAACTTCAGTCTGAATCAAGTATCTGTACAGTGTATGTGCATGGACAAGATTCTTTTTAATCCTGGTTTCAAATTTAGTCACAAACAAAATATCATCTCGTTTTATCCAATTGATACTCAAAAATTAAAGCTTAACTCAACAAACATATTTTAATTAAGAAGCCTCTGTGTCATTGTGACTGTCGTTCTTTCGCTTCAGCATGCTGCCATTGAATGCTCAACGCCACATGTGTTTCCAAGGAATATATCAGTAAAAAGTTTGAAGGGAAGTGATTATTGTCTGTCCCCATAAGCGCTTCAAGTACATGCCATTCAGAACATTATCGGTTTCTTCGTGATGAGGCGCGAGAGTTTCCGAATAAAGGTGCGTTCAACAATGGTCCCATGGCAAACAAATACATATACACCTTACTATTTTTAACAGATTTTAACGAAATGTGTAGAAAGCATGCATGAGTGCGTAGGGCATAATTTGGGACTAAAATTCGTAGAAAATACGCTCAAATCGTAGTTGTAAACAGGTCTGTTTTATACTATTTTGTCGATTTAAATATATTTTGCACAAAAACGTCACAAAAGACTATTATTTAACAGCATTTTCACAAATTTTATTAATGTGTCACAAAATCTAAAATTTAGGCCAAATATGGGGTTTAACGTACCTACTCCATTGATTGAGATAGTTAATCTGTTTTCAGATATATAACTAGAAAATAATGATAACAACATACTTAAATGTAAGTTAATGAAAGGGGGGGGAATAATCATGGTACAGCAATAGAAATATGTCAGTTGAGTATAAAATTAAACAGAATTTATATAACTGATAATTTAACCATTAACATTTAACAGGAATTTACCTTTTCACCAAAGTTCCCAGTTTACAGTGATTCACATATCCTTTAGCCCATGATTATTCACAAGATATCGGGAGGGACATACTTCTTTTATATTTCACACCAAACATGTTGTTCCAAGCAGTTATTTGTTTTTTATTTCTGGTTCAAAAGAAAGAAAAGTTAAGGCGGTTTTGTATGTTGAAAATCCAGTGAAAAAGACAACAAATTATTTATTTTAAGAGAATTTAAAATTTGGAAACATGATTTTGAAAGATTTGAAGCGATGGGTTATGTAAAATTCCTCTCAAGAGCCATTTTTTTGCACCAAACTGATGAAAAAAGTCATTGTTGGTTAACTTTTGCCAAAAGAAAATAATTTCATGCTTTTTATGTATAAATACAAAATCAATTTATGGAATTAAAAGATTTTCTCAAAATCTGTGAAATTTAATAATTTTTCACTGAAAATACCCCAATTTAAACATTTTTACAAGGAACTTACCAAAATATCAAAACAAATATGCCATTTGTTCATTAAAAAAATAAATCAATGTACAAAAACAGTTTCATTAGTTAATTATCAATATTGATCATGGATATATTTTTTGTGTTGCGACTGCCAGGAAATTCATTGTCACAATATTACATTGCTTTGGGAAACTATCGGTCAAAGGGTTCAACAAATTTCAACATACAGCATGATGTGTAAACAAAATTTCTCTGCCCTATTAAGTTATACACATTTGTAAATCTGAACACAACTTCAAAATACATCTTATATGGAAGATAATGAAAGACTGAGAAGCATACACAATTAAGGATGTTCGCTACTCAATTTGAAAATAAATAGATTTTTAAAAGACTGTCATAAATATGTAGTGCTTTACACCAAAAGATAAAAGACCAGAAAAAAAATATTAGTCAATGTGCTGCTTTTTGAGATATAAGGCTTTGAAAATTTGGCGGGAAAACAAATTCTCTAGATTTTTCATAATTTAACATTGGCCACTTATTTCTAAAACAAACTATGAAAAAATAAATAGAGTTTCGTAATATTTTCAAAAAAGACTCTTTACACTTTATAAAATAAGAATGTTAAAAGAAAAGTGTGGGTTAATGGGCAAAATTTTTTAATGCACTTAAATGGATGAAACCAGAGGACTCCGAAAATCTGACAAAAAATCAAAAAGATGAGCAGCGAACATCCTTAACACCATTTTCAACAACATTTCAGTCATATTTGCAGCAGTTGGATTTCCTGGTGGAGGAAGCTATCGTGCCCAAGAGAACCATTGACCTTGGGCAGGTAACTGACAAAACTGTTCTCGTGTGATGTGAGGTTGTACACACAATTTTTTTGTATAGTACAAAGTCAATTGTGAACTCACTCCATGTAGAAATCTGTACAGGTACAATATCAACTACCTAGACCACTCGGCCAACCAAAAATCAAATTTCACATTGAAGGAGAGATTTACCTGTACTTAACAACATTTTGTATTGCAGGACTATGAAAGCTTCACAAAAATGACACAACAAACAAGGAATTAGAAGATACCAAAGAGGCAGACAGAAATTGTTAAGTCAGAAGACAGACAAGTTAGACCATGGCCAACAAAATGAAACCAAAGACAAACATAGAACACACAACACTACACTGAAAACTAAAGCTTGAGTTACACAAACCCTACAAAAAACAAGGTGAATTCTGGTGCTCCAGAAGAATATGAAACTCCTGCTTCACTAGTGGCACCAGTAGACAAAGCCGGTGTATAGTCAAAATCGATGTTAATCACAACCACTGATCCTTGAGTTCCACAGTGACCTTACAACTGTGACCTTGACATTTAACCAACTAAGTTACTGAAAAATGTAAATGCTTTTATATGTCATGCCACTCAATACAGGACTACATCAATCCAAGTTTGATGAAAAACCAAACTGGTAACAAAATTTCAGTCCCATCATGAAGTTTTACCACAAAATTCCTGTAAAACAGGAGGGACAGTTTACTCTGCCTGCTTGTAATTCCATGTTTTCCAGTATTTGGTCCCAACACCCAAGCATACCTGATGAAGGTTAATCCAGAAAAATGCTTTGTATGCAATGAAATTTGACATTCACATTTGTTGCTTTTTACAAACTTTTCACAGTTTGTAAACAATCTGTTTGATAAAATAGAGAAATGCAAAGCACTATTTTTTCCGAATTGTTTCATGCCCCACGGAAATCTAGTGAACTAAAGGCAACAATTATGCAGTGCACAATCCAGAAAAGATGTGGATTGTGTTTTCCCAACATATTTTTATATTCTTTCTTTGTGACTTTCACCTTAGATCAGGGACTTAAATAAATATCCATGTAAATAAAGTATTAATGAAGTAAAATTCATCTAAGTGTTGTAAAGATTGGCTTTATTGTCTAAATCCCCCCCCCAAAAAAAACCAAAATTATCACAAAATTGCAGTCTATTAGTAGTCTTTGTGATCTTGACCTTTGATGACTGGGTTTTAATGCCAATTTCAACATTATTCAGTCACATCATGGTGGTCAGGATTCTGTTTTGTAAAACTTCTCAAATTTAGATTTGACTCAAATCCTTGAGTTTTTCCTCAAACATCAAACATACAGCCATATGATTGGTTATTTGGAGAAAACAAAAAGTTTGCAGAAGATTCCAACTTTCAGCGGAAGTAATTAAAGACTGCTCTGATGACTGAGTTTTTTTTCTTCTGTAAAAAGAATCACATGTACCACAAACTTAGATAATTTATTAAATTGAAGCCAGGTTTATTGGTGGGAGAAACCGGAGCTCACTGAAAGAAAGCTCACATACTTTATCAGTCATGTGCATCCCTTCTGTTTAATACAATATTACCAAAGTTAAATAAATATGGAAAATTTTAGTATGCTACGTGTAACCTCTCATCGGTAGCATTAGAACTGAAACATAGGAAGTCAAAGATTCAAACATTGCAAAAAAGTACAATACTTTTTTAAACCTTTCTATATTAAGAGTGCTTTAGAATTTTAGCAAATGCACCAACTTTCTGTAAAACATTGTTTGATAAATTTCATGTCAGAAAGTCTGACAACTGGGCCAGGAACTAACTCCAGGAGAGATGTGTTTCAATGATGTTGATCTGTCATAATTTTTTTCTTGGTTTTCTCTGTTAGATGAAGATTTTGTTTGATGTTGGAGAATCCATATTTTCAGACAAACCATTTAAGAATAGGCATAGGGACAAACAAAGCACATCTCAATTTAATATTAAATATAAAACCCAATAAAAATCTATTCAGTGAAAAATTGGTCAAAGTTCTTCACTAGCTCAATATATTATTAACTGTAACAAGCTGAGATAAAGACTTCTGATTTATCTGATAATTTAATAATAATTCATAATTTTTTATCAATAATTCTGTACAATATACAAATATAAAGATAAAATTCTTCAATCAGTGTACAAAGGAAATAGGGCTATAGTTTATAATGAATAGTGACTTGTACATGGTCTGATCTTTCAGAAAACAAATACTGGTACCAGTGCAGCACGATGCAGGTGATTATGAACATTACATGACCTGTAACCAGGATCTAGTTTGCATGGAAACTGTTATTCATTACTTTGGAAGCTTAACTACAAATAATTTGTAATATGCAGACATGATTTTTTCCCTCTTTTTTAGTGGAATTCTGCTGAAGAAAACTGGGATTTTCTCCTGTATTGCATCCTTCATTGGTTCCTGTAACCCATTTCCACTTAATTTCTATGTTGGCAAAATCATGTCTTAATATGGCCACTTCTGAATTCCTTCAAGATTTGGTTGTTTCAACACTCAAAAGTGGCATTTATATCTGGAATGGCTCTTTGGTGTAATTTTTCGCATGCTCGCCTCAAGTGCGGAATTGTCATTGGTTCAATATCTGGCCAGGTCAAACCAAAGACATAAAAATTAGTATTTGCTGCTTCTCTGCTAAGCATGCATCATTAAGAAGTAAGAGCAAAGACTTGTTAGTAAGTGTTTTGTTGAAGTGGCATGTCTTCCTGCGGACAATTCATGTTTGTTTGTTTGATTGTGGTTTAACGCAACTTTCTACAATATTTCAGTCATATCGTGGCAGTCAGTTTTACTTGTAGAGGAAGAAGGAGTACCCGGTGAGAACCATTGACCTTGGGCAGGTAACTGACAAACCTTATCACGTGCCAAGCGAGTTAAACACTATCTGTTTTTGTATGGTACAAACTCAGGCGCAAACTCATTCGTATAGGTGATAGGACACATTGATCTGTACAGGTAAATTAAAATCAACTACCTAGACCACTCGGCCACCCAGGCCCCTGTTGCCTTCATGAGCTAGCATGTTTAAAACCAGCTCAGCGTGTCTGTATAGTACAAAGCAGGATTCATTCATCATTCATTTTTAAACTCTTATCCTGAATATGCATGCAATATTTCTGTGCTAGAAAACATTCAATCATCAATCATTTATAAATCTGACATCTTCAAAATAAGATTTGATATTGTCTGATATAAATGAGAAATAATCTATGAATGATGAATGGTGAAAAAGTTCACTGATGTTAAGGATAAATACATGTACAACAATATACATCTATACAATAATAGATTATGATGTTTCTGTTATTGTTCAATTTATTCTCCCTAATACATTTATGAAAGTCTACTCCTACACCAGAAGATTTGAAATTTTTTGTCAGCAAGAACAAATTATTGAGTTGTCCCTAAATGTAAAGTACACACTCATGGGGAGTATTAATTAATTGATTTGTTCTTAGGAAAATCTCACACTGATTTGCATTAATCTTTAATTTACGAAAAAAAATATATATATATACTATCAGACATATAATGCATAATTTCACTCAATAATTAATATTCATAAAATCATATCACCATCTTCTACTATTAGCTGCATTCATATTTTTACCTCAAAAGGAATTACTTTTTTCTGCACTAATTTTTTAACACTCTTTCAAAACACGACAAGTACCATGTTTGAAACAGCCACAAGAATTGGGTGGAATTTCTGTTGCTTTAATCCAAAACATATGCTTTTCATTGATATTTTTATCTCTAAATCATATCTACAGAATAGAACAGAATAATTCTTTATTACAATTTTTGACCCATAAGGAGCAACATGAAATCCATTAAAAACAAAACAACTACACAATAAACATGCAAACAAAATGCATGTTCAAGAAGAAGGAAAGAGTGCTCCAGCTTTAGTTTTTAGTGTCTTCCAACTTAACGATTTCTGTCTTCCCTTTGGTATCTTCGAATTCCTTTTGCCCAAATGCAATATACATGTGTACCTTAGAACATTAGATGTAGAACTCTTAATACACAGGTGTGATGGGCAGATAGACATCAACACTTTATCTACAACTGACAATATATTCATCAGGTCAGTGAACACCATTGTTATGTCTCTCCACATAATTTTCTTATAGTAAGGCAAAATAAAAGACCACAAAATACATCTGGGGCAAATCAGACTTCTTTCAGCCAGATTTGTCAACAAACCCTCATCTTTAGAACCACTTCAAAAGGCCATTGTAAAAAAATGTTATTTTTAGGTAAGGGTGGGCTAATAAGATCAGCTCCAATGCACTTAAACAGAGAAAGAAAAAACATTGGATGCAACAGGGAATTGAAGAAGATTGAATAAAAAAAGAAGAAAGTGAAAAGGTTTCCTAAAAGCCTAATTTCAAGAAATTTTCAAATAATAAAAATTTTGGTCATTTTTGTCACCACTGGTGATCTATTGAATGTATTATTGAGGAATTTAATGAACAAATGAAGACCCCTAATATTCCTTCTTGATGAAAATTTCATACAGAGTCCAGTGATGGTGTTTCAGCATCAAACAACAACAAGTGAGACCTAATGATGTCTGGACCTGCGTCGCTTGCATTACTTCCGTAAAATTTAGAGGATCAATATTTCTTGCAAAAATGCACAACTACATAAGATGTTCTCACTAAATACCAAGTTTCATTGAATTTGGTAGGGTAGTTTCAGAGGAGATGCGATCACAAGGTCATTTATGAGTAATTTCTAAGTTCCAAGGGACATTACTCCCACAAAAATGAGGGGATCAAAATTTCCTTGCGATACGCAAAACTACATATGATGTCCTATCCACATACCAAGTTTCATGAAAATCGGATAAGTAGTTTTAGAGGAGTTGCGCTGACAAGGTCATTTATGAGTATTTTCAAAGTTTCAAGGCCAAAACCCCCACAAAAATGGGGGGATCAAAATTTCCTGGCGATATGTAAAACTACATATGACGTCCTATCCACATACCAAGTTTCATGAAAATCTGATAAGTAGTTTCAGAGGAGTTGCGATGACAAGCTTATTGGACAGACAGACGGAGAGACGGACAGACAGACAGACAGACGGACAGACGGACGGAGTGACCCGGCTCCTAGACCTGCTTCCGCCTTTTGCGACGCAGGTAATAACCACTTTTCCCTTTTATTTAACTATTTGAATGTATTGAAATGACAAAAGTAACATCCTACTTAATTGTAAATATCGTTTGTAACAAGATTCTTCAGTACAATTTGTAGTTTAATGAGACCAACGAGAGGCAGTTAAGACAGACAGCCTTTATTGTGGTATATTTAAGTATTGGGAATAAAAACAGTATTGTGATTGAAATTTTGGTGTAAAATATACTGTAAGTTGACAATAGGCAAAATGAATTGCAATTTTTGTGAACAGTATTTTAAGTGCTATATTTCATTTCAGAGAATTCAACCCCAAAACCTACAACAGCGGGACCAGTAACTGTATATCCACCTAATGATGGTGAGTAAGAAAGTCACAGGTATGCGCAGGTTGGTGATCGATGTAGGCTATTTTCTCCCGTAAGGGATAAGAATAAGAACTTTCATGCAATATAGTAATGTGTAACATAAGAACGTTCATGCTATATAATGAAATGTGTAAGATATTGTTGAATGAGTACTACAGTACATGTACATTCAAACATTTTCAATCTTGTACTATATCAATATGAAGTATCGTTAATGGTGTGGATGGCAATTTTCATTGATTCAGTAATAATAAATGGTTTACTTTAAGCATTGTTGTGCTTCATTTCAAGCAATCTGTACATGTTTATATACAATTTAATGTTATCATTACTCACGCGGTGTGTTCTTGTTTTTATTTATCAAAAGCAATATATTTAATTAGAGTTAACGTTTAATGTAATCATTACTCACGCGGTGTGTTCTTGTTTTTATTTATCAAAAGCAATATATTTAATTAGAGTTAACGTTTAAAATGCTTGTAACCGATTTAAACAATCACTCATTCAATTTAGTTTCTATGGAATATGTGATCATGGTGATGGTAGAATCAGTTCAAAATGAGAACTAGTGAATTCTAAGACTAGTGCCTCTAGTGGAGCAGGAGTTAATTACTAATCAGGAGCACTTGAACTCATCCTAGTTTCAGGGTTCGTGTTACTCTAGCTTTAGTTTTCATTGTGGTGTTTTGCGTACTATATTTTTCTTTCGTTTCTATTTTGTTTGTCACGGTTTTGTTTGTATTCTGATTTAACGATTTATGTCCCTTTGGTATCTTCGAATGTTTCCTATCATTTCTTTGAATAGAGATTATGTTTTGCATGTGTGTTAGTTATTGCGGTAGTCATTATTTGTGAACTTCATTTCAGGACCAATGTTTAAACAGTGTCCCAGTGAACAAGTTGTTGTGAACACCCACCAGGAGAGATTTATTGACATACGAAAACAAATAAATTTAACCGTGTTCGACAGAAGTGGTAGATCACACACCGTTTCGTACTCGAAATATATCATTGAAGCAGTCCCTTGTTCTTGTAGTAAGAATATCCACATTATTACAGCACAATCGGATCCAGACCAATATGGACGGTTTGCTTCATGTATATTCACAGTTAAGGTCGTAGGTAAGGCATAGCCTGAAAACAGTAGTTAACTTTTAATAATTTATTGGAAGATAATTATTTAATAGCTTATTATTATTCAAGCGGTTTTCTAAACAATTACTTGAATTATAAAGGTATTTCCCTAAGGCGAGGAAATCGACTTATATACAAAAGAATAACATAAAAAAATCACTGAACAGTTTATTTATTATTGGGTATTTTAAAAGTCGTTGTAAATAGAAGTGTCCAACAGTAGACCGTGAAAATAACCTCAAGAGAAGGATGACCTTTCCCATTTCTCAATTCAGGAATAAGGCAGAGAGCAAAAAAAAAAACTTCTTAACAAATTAAACTGAAAAAAAATTAAACAGCATATATTAGGTCATTAACTGTAAATATAATTTTGTCGTTAATGAAACTTGAAATTATGAACGTTTTTACTGATCCTAATGTTGGCGCAGAGCCTGTCTGATGAAGGTAAATCCAGAAAAGAGCTTCCTACGCAGTTATATTTGGCTTTGGAATTTTTGTTATAATTGTACGCAAGATGTTTATCGTGTCTTTCTGGCACATATTCCATTCTAATTCTTTTAAATATAGAAAATATTCACTCTTTTAAACAAATTTTATTACCGATTTCGATCAACACGAATTCAGACCAAAATTACATTGTACTTTTAAAAACCAACAAAAAAATTTTGTAGGTCTATATTTGGCGCATCTGCCAAGTTTTGCACTATTGTTTTCTTTAAGATAATCACCCACCAATGTACACAACCTGTCCGTCTACCATCGCTGCATTCGAAGATGAAGTGATTATTTGGGACGAACCTACAGCTACCGACAATGTTGGCATCAAGGATACAACTTTCATTTCGGATTATCCAAACAACAGCAAATTTCCAGAAGGTCAACATTTCTTGATGTATATTGCTGTCGACCACGAAGGAAATGTTGGAGCATGCAAGTTTCTAGTAGCAGTATACAAAAGAGGTAACAGATTCAAGACCAATACAAATTTTTACAATATCAAATATACACAAGATATTCCAAAATGAATGTTGGTCTGGCGTGTGCTTAATTTTTTTATAACACATCTGTTTAAGAATGCACATTTTATCTTGAGTTCACGATTTGCGGAAAAATGGCACAAATCAAGTTTCTATTTTTAACAACTTTAGGTTTTGATCACCAACAAATACTGAAATTTTATTCAGGATGTATTAAGCATGAAAAAGAAAACATTTTGTATTATCTAATTAAAAGTTCAAATTGGCGGGCCTTGTCGTATCTAGTCCTTTATTTTTACAATGGACTTCTTTGAAAGTTTGCGATTTTGAAACCGATTTTACAATCATGATTTTTGCATTAACTGACCAAAATTGCTTGATAGGAAGTTCATATAAATACATGTAAATTTGTATATCTTGTCAAATAAAATTACGCTAGTTTTGAAAACAAATTATTTCAGCAAAACTGCAGGACCAGAATGTATACGTTTTGTGTACGTATTCGGTTTAGAATAGATTTGGTATTGCGATTATAGCCTGTTAATAGTTACAATTTATGAACAAGAATGTTTATTCAAGCTAATCGTTGTTTTTCTTTCAGGAACAAGTGATCCATCTGCACCTCTGGAAATCAAGAACTCGGAGGGCAACCACGACAAGAGCACTTTGATAAGTATGTAACTTAAGATTCTACATCATTATCAAAACAAAATTGAAAACACATTAAAAACCAAGTCAAAACTTGTCATTATTTTCCTCATTTCAAGTGTTTCCTTGATTTTAAAGGATAAAGAACCTTTGTCTAGATTCAAATAAACCAAAGACAGTTTTAGTATAGTAGCAATTATATAGCATGTTTCTTCAAACAGCTATAAAAAGATGAAAGAGGGACATTTAAAGTTTTGTTGAAAAATGAATGTTTTCAGAAGCCCAATTATATGTTAGTTTATGTAAATTTTTTGTGACATCTATGCAAGAATTTTTTAAGGGAGAAATACCAATTGAAAATTGTAATAATACATAAAAGATTTAGAGCTGGCAATTCATTTTATTAAAATAACATGTTACAAGTATTAAAATTTGCAAAGATAAATGTTTGCTTAATTGTTTATTAAATCCTGACGGAATTTTTTGTAGATATTGTTATTGGTGTTCTGACAGCCTTGATTGTTCTCACTTTGGCTATATTCCTATCGATATGTTTCTACCGATACAAGAAACAAGCAACAATGGGACAGGAGGCAAGCCAAGCTCAGGCATATGACAATGCCATATATGCCACGCCAAGAACTCCACCTCCTTCGTACGGATATGCCGATGGTAAAAAACTACCACCGAAGTACATGTATGTAGATGAAAAGCCGCCAGTGTATGAAGAACTGGATGTGAAAGTATTCAAGAAAAAAGGAGTCCAAAACCCAGTCTATGATTCATCTGATGAGTTGGATGTCCGTGAAATTAAGCTGAAGCTCCAAATGCGAGACGAAGCAGAGGCCTAGACCTATCGGACTTTCAAAGAAAACATTTGTTTATTTGCTTAATTTGCTTAAATGTGCATATCCAAGCTATTTTTTTTTCAAAATGCTTTTTAACAAACATTTCCCATAAAACGTAATACAAATGTAAACAAAGTGAACAAAAGAAGGGTAAAAATTGAATCATATTCTCTATCACTTTGTAAATATTTTGCAAAAACATATACTGCACCAAAAGAGAGCTCTCCCTACTACTGTATATGTTCAAAAGTAAAATGATATTGAAAACAGATTACTAGTTAAATGAAATTGTAGTTCTTATTTTTATGTTATTTTGCTGAAGGATGTAATAGATGTAATATAAACATGATAAAGTATAAAAATATCTGGAATTTAATTTTGTGACAAAAGGGCTACCACTTATGAATGATCCGACAGATAAGACTTGAGTGTTATTAAAATAACATCTTTACATTTCTGTTTTGTAATGTCTAGCCATGTTTTTTCACACTCTCGTGTTGATTTTTATCACAAAACTATTTATTTGCAGTGTACAAAATGGCAGGCTGGCTTTATATACAATATAGGCAATATTTATTGCATTCAATCTCTATAGTATTTCTATGATTAAAAAATCATTGATGCCCCTATCAAACTGTTTCAGCATCTTAAGGCTTTTATACACTTTTGTTTTGGTGACATCATTAATGTTATATCATGACAACGTTGACTGAACTAAAATGTTTTGTATCCACTAGATGCTGTGTCATAGTTCTACATTTTCGCTTGTGCAGTTTAGCCTGTTATGTTCCTATATATTTAGTTATGGACACAATATGGATTTTGATATCTAAATAAAAGTTATTCAGAATGTTTAAGTATGATTTTCATTGATTATATTATTAAAACAACCACATTTTCTGCAATTAACATGTTTAAAATGCCGTTTTCACTATTGTATATTATATTGGCCTGAAAACTGGTCTTACAACAAACTGGTTTCTTAAAAAAGAATTTGAAAGTTGATTAAATAATATAGATATAACTTTTTTGTGTATGATGTGGAAATGTTAAAGTTACTTGTTTATTTTCATATTCAATAGTATACAGGTTTGTTATATTAAAATATAGAACAAATATTGTTTTTTTCTTTATGAAAAACAACGATTTATTTTCTTAGTAATATCATGCAAAATTATGTGGTGTCTTCCATGTCTTCTGCATATAAGAGAATAACGTATTACCTCTTTACAAGTGTACTCAGAAAAAAAAATGATTTCGTGTTACGAAAATTATGTTTTATTGCATAAAAAAATGACTTAAGGAGGTTCGGGTGTCTTCCGCCATCTTGGATCGCAAACTTGTGGTATTGACTTTTACTATAATTGCAAATAATATTTCTAGGGAATACATATTGTTACGAAATTTAAACTGAATAATCATATTGTAATTCTCCATTTAATGGCATATTCGTTTTTTATGCATTCACAGAGGATAAAGAGCTTTTTAACATTTAAAAAATTGAATGTTGTCAGGGGAGGTAACTCCAATGACTTAATTTTATAAAGGATTGCACTACAGAATTATAGATTTATTAACGTAGCAAGAAAACGAGATCGGTGATCCTAATTTTTCTTTTTATTTTCTGATAATATATGATAAAATCTTTCTTTTCCTATTTTATTTTAGAATTCTATCGTTTTATGTAATCTATATCGAGAAAAATGTAGGTTTTCCCTATATAATCAACAGAAAATGTAGGATTTCGCAATAGCCATTGCTTGAAAACAAGACCGGTGACATAAACATTTGATTGTAATTTTTCAAACAGCACAATAAAGGTTATCTTTTGACAAAGTATAAAAAATTTCTATTGATTTTTATTTAGACCCCCGAACCTCCTTAAGCTAATTTATTAATACAGAAAGGCTTCAAAAGGAATGGCACTTAGTAGTTGTCCTTGCCATCAGATTTGGCTTCCCATTTCAATTTGTTTAGATTTGAGTGATACTTTTGTTATATTTGGATCTTTGACTTCCTATATTTGGGTTCTAATGCTACTGATGTGAGGTTAAATGAAATGTACATATAGCATACAGAAATATTCCATATTTATTCAACATTGGCAATTTTGTATGTTATTACGTCATAGCGACATCATCACTAGTTGCATATTGTAGTAATTGGACATATTTAAAAATTTACTGCAAATTTCAATTTATATTATAAAGTTATAAGTGGAATTTACAGGCTTTATATGACCGTTCATGACCAGACTCCTTAAAAAAATTCAGTTATCAGTAGATTTTTAAAAGCAATATAGCCCAGTAGCATTGTTTACACTAAATCTTTGCACAACTCTTATTATATGGAGGTATAAAATAACAAAGTTTACTCCTAATTACTTAAGGTTGTACTAGGCTAGGTAATGATCACAGAATTTATCCTTTGTGCACCTGAAAAATATTTCATATCTAGCTAGCCTGTGGCACATTTACTCAATGCAATTAAAACATTATAAACAAAGAATCTGCATGGTCTGAGTGCTGCCTTTTTTTTTGTATAACAATGAAAAAATTAACTGTGAATTTCACTGATGTGGTCATTCCAATACTTTACTTGGAGTTATTGGGTTTAACTTATCCCACATGGTTGTGTTTAAATTTACAAGCTTATTAAAACATGTAAATAAATGTAAACTTTAAGATGGGTCTACATTAATATAAAGGTTTGTTTCTTAGAGTGTGTTAGTCAAATATTTCTAAAAATGTCCTTTAGGAGTAAACAATAAAATATATTCAATATTTGGGCATGATGTGATAAAATTAAATACTTCTCTATCACCTAGACACTTATCTCTAGAATAGCAAAATATTTTTTAATACAACTTTTTTTTTAAAACTTCTTTTATCCCATTTGGTTTGACATAATGGATCAAATATTCTAGTATGCATCACTGATAGTCTTATAATTTCAGAAAATTATCCCTCCATACCGATTCTTCTTTTTTCTTTTTTTTCTTTTTCTTCACAACATCACCACATGGCACATCATCTGAATAATAAAAATGAGATTTTTTGGAGATGAAAATCAAGTGTATGGTCAAAAGGGACTGGACTTGTTTAGTTTAGTTTGAACATATTTTATATCAAATAGAACAATGGGAATGGACACAAGTTATAACAACTTACTTTGGTCCTCTCTATACAATTATAATATAAACATACATGATGACATACAGATCAAATCATAATGACATCAAAATAAAGACACAATATCAAATTATACAAAGTTAATTAAAAAATGACATGGGAAAAACCCTAATAGGGAATGTATGCAGCCAGTTCATGAAACATAACACTAGCTGTATCAGGAAAAGCTTTTTGTTTAGGCCAAAGTTGTGTTTTCCTTTGTTTTGCGTACAAGTGCAGGTAGGTTTTAAGCCTTTTGAAGTCAAAAACAAACACAAAAAATAATCTGTATGCCACTGTAGTATTGAGAAGAATTATCTAAACATCCACCAAAACATGCACTATCAATGTAGATATAACAGCCTCGGATATATGTAGGTAATACAAGCTTTATAAATGCAATATGTAAGCAATCAAACCTATTCTCATTATGCCTTTGTGTGTTTTGTTCCTGCGAACGGGCGAATAGGTTTTAAAATTTTACCCGACATACACAGACTTTATCTGAAATAGTGCTGAAAACTTCTAAAATTAAATGCATTCTGATCACCAGTCAGTACTTGTGTTATAACATGAAACAGAGCTGCCCATACATCCACGTTTAAAACAGCTCTAAGCAAAGTTTACAGAACATACAGCTCTTAAGTAAAAAATATAAATTTTAAAGAAATGCAGATCAAACAACAAAGAAGAATTTACCTCTAATAATTGCATATTTTTGTATTTTAACATAAAGAAAATTTGACCATGGGACATCAATGTCTTGTTCTAGAAAACAGGATGTAGACATATGAAGACCTGAAAAGGGTAACCATGGTTTCAACTCACCCTGAAAGTGCTTTAGACCAAATATCAACCCAACATACAAAAGCCAAGAAATCTTAACAAGCTGACAGACATCTGTATGTATGTACATAGCCACAAGGGTCAAACTTAATGCACCTGACGCATAAATTCGAGAGCATAAATTTTTTTGTTTAAAAATGCAGTCTAATGCTTTATAACACCATTTTTCAACCACAGGCAAACTATTATACCCACCTTTTTCTTTAGAGATGTGACTCTTCGATGTAGCTGTTTTACTCTGAAATTTTAAACAATAATTAATGGTGTATATATATAGTTCATTATTTACCCAGAACACAACATGCAGATTAATGCACTTTTAGTCTCTTTCCATATACCATCCACTTTATAACTGACTTAGCTATAATCTAAACAACCACCTGAATCATTTACTCCAAGATAAATCATTAACTGTGGTTAAGATGGGTTTTTTTTATTTTGTCTGTTAAGAAGGGGGCATAAAATACAAAATTACCAATGTTAAATAAATATGGGAAATTTCAAAGAGTAACCTCTCATCAGTAGCATTAGAACCGAAACATAGTAAGTCAAAGATTCAAATATAGCAAGAGAAGCACTCAAATCCAAACAAATCGAAATGCGAAGCCAACTACTAAGTGCATTACTTTTTGAGGCCTTTCAATATTTTCAGTGTTTTAGAATTTTAGCAAATGCAGCAAATTTCTGTAAAACATTGTTAGATAAATTTCATGTCAGAC
>JAULBM010287465.1:0-16059 GCA_032357055.1 Geukensia granosissima | reverse complement strand
GGCCAACAAAATGAAACGAAAGACAAACATAGAACACACAACACTACACTGAAAACTAAAGCTGGAGTACCACGAACTCGACAAAAACCAGGGTGAGTTCAGGTCCTTCGGAAGGGTAAGCAACTCCTGTTCTACTAGTGGCAACCAGATAACTTGTATTTTTTCAAAATTAGGAGAAGAGGTCAGTCCCCTTGGTTACCACAAATTTCTACTTTTGATAACAGATAACATAATATATAAATAGTTTACGGTTGGAGATCTAAACTGGTATTGACATTACGATAATAATAAGACTAACGTACCCTTAAGCTACATGTATATCCCAGCCCCGAGGACATTATAAAAATTCCGAAACCTTCGGCATAGTCTAAATCTGAAAGCAAAAGTATAAGTTCCTTATTCCATATAACCTGACAGGGGTTGCATGGTTAAGGAATAATGTATCCAAAGGCTACCTAGTTTTCCCAAATCTCGAGTGCGTTTACTAAGCCAAGTTTCAGATCCCATATATCCTGAGAGGAGTTGCATACCAAAGGTATTATGTACCCAGAGGCTACCTGTTTTGACCAGCCCTCAGGGCGCTATATGGAAAATCTGAAAACTTTGACAGTCCCCGTCCTAAGTGAAATCAATGACCAAAAATTCTTCTTTTTGTGTGTAGCGGTTGCTGGGGTTATTCTGGACATTGCCCACGCACGTACGTACGCCGAAACAGCAAAAAAGCTACATGGGGATATGAAAGAACCAATTACTTTGTTAGTTTGGCTATCTGCCATGCGATATCAAATTTGTCTGATGATATTGCATTAGAATTTCAACGATATATATACATGTTAATGCAGTATACTTCATTGTGAAACCTCCAATACAGTTCAAATTTTGTTTCGTTCGTTTTTTTTTGTTTTTCATGTGTAATTCATTTAATTATCATGATTATGTAATTTGTGTATGTACTAGTTACCATTACAATGATAACAATTTATGGAAACTGCGAGTGCAAATAGTGTCTATTGTCTTGACAAGATGTTCGCTGTATTCATGGTATAAGCCCAGCTTATATTGCGACCATTTTCGTGGTTATTGCTTATTTTTTATACTGTCTAACATGTTTCAAAAATGTTTTTATGCCAAGTGAGATTTTGTCATCATTTGGTGTCCATCGTCCGTCCACTATTTACATTTTAGACTTCTCCTCTTAGACCACCGAGCCAATCTGAACCAAACTTTAGTGGAATAGTCTTTGGATGGTCCTCTATCAGCTAACCAATAAGACCGTAATTACTGAAAATAGAAAAAAGAGGGTTTAAAAAATCTTTTGCTCCTAAACTATCAAACCAGTTTCTGCCAAACTTTGCTTTAATAATCCTTAAAGGTGATCTTTTTCAGAATTGTATTCGATGACCCCCACCCAGCAACAAAGATGGCTGCCCCAGCCGAACTTAGTTTACCAATAGGCCCCTTTAGGAAAATTATTTTAGAAAATCTTCTCTTCTGGAAAAACTTCTTCTCGAGATCGAATGGTTCCAAAGTCAAATTTGTCTAATGATATTAACGATATATATATATTCTCAAGGCACCTTTAAACCAGGTGAGTGATTACAGCAGGCTCGGAGCCTCTGGTTCAACATAAATTTTCGTTTATAAACGTTTGAAAGGAGAAACTACTTATCAATAACATTAAAACCAAAATTTATAAAATCTGAGATGTAAACTTAATAGAGTACTCAGATCCTAACAGCTTCATGATTTAGAACTTAAACCCGAATTTTTGTAAAACAATTTGTGATAATTTATGGCAATTCTGACTTCTTTCCCGTCTGGTCTGGTAAATGACCTAGTGGGACATCTAACCAATGGTTTTATAAACGTGTTTACCAATGATTTTTTATATAAATATTGTGAATTTTGCGTGGCTGTATAGATGTTACAAGGAGTAACCTCTAATCAACAAGTATTAGAACCAAAATATCTATAGCAAATCCGAAATTCAAACACAGTAGAAGTGAACTTGAAATAGGAAACCCAAATCCAGCATCAAGACATCTACTATGTGTTCTGCATTTTTAAAGAATCTCCATAATTTCAGGGGTTTAGTTATCAGTAAAAAATATTTGATACATTTGAGGACATGTCTGACAATTGGGACGGTAAATTTCCACGGGGTGAAACAAGTCCACCAGCACATGCAGCAGTTGAATCGAACCAGTCGTTTCAAAAACAGGTTTACACGTGTTTTATAAATATTGTGACCCCCGAGGGCGGCCGGGGTATAGAAATAGGCCGTTCGGTTTCCCCGCCTGCAGGTAGAACCCCTGCTGAAGGTGCGTCCGTTAGTTCGAGCGGGATGTATAAATATTCGAACTCCCCTTCTCATAGGTTGTGCCGGGGAAAGAATAGGCACTAGGTATCTCCGTCCAGTTAAAAGGCTTAATTTTCCGCCCCTATCCAACCCGCAATTTGCCAGTGGCAGTCTAAAAGTCCCTCCCTTATCGGTCGCTTTGTTACAGTCTACATACTGATTTATTGTTTGCTAACTTGTTTCCGTCCTGAATATGCATGAAATATTTGCCACTGGACGTTAAACAACAATCAATCAATCAACCTTTCTTCATGGCCTAAGTGAAAATGCTGGTTCATGTAAAGTAGAACAGCTCTGCTGACGAGAGGTTACTTGAATAGCACAAGAACCGATATGAACTTTTTTCAGATTAAATGTACCGATCGACCATACAGCTACACTTAACTAAAACTAGTGCATGGTCACATTTCTGATATTACTGTTATGGCAAACCAGTGGCAGATCTAGAGGGCTATTCCAGGATTATATAAAAAAAAAATTTACTTGGGCTTTTATCAAATTTTGTCCAGGAATTTCTTTTACCATTTTGATTTCTGTAAATCTTGATCAACCCCAAACTCTGGAATCAATGTTATTCCACAGAATCATTTATTTCTCTGTTGTTTGAGGCAATCTCTACAAAAGTTCTGCTTTTAGTTTGTACAATATGCTGCTGCTTATTGATAGACTGAATGTTGTTTATTGTCCAGTGGCAATTATTTCATGTTTAAGATGAGAGTACCCCCAGTATATTATTTTTTTGATTTGTGACACATCCCCCCAATTAACAAATACTATCACTAAATATTAAAACGCCCCTTTACAATCTTGAAAACGGAAGGTCTAAAGAAAAATATTCATCTGACCCTGTGGATGTGATGTGCACACAATTTTGAATAATATATTGTGTATTTTCTATATATTTTGGCACAAAAATAAACCTAATTAATTTTCGCATTAGAAAAGTGTTTTAAATGCTGTAGTGAATTATATGAACATATGATATTTATTATCGTGTCAAGTCTCTTGTCGATGGTTTCTAAAATTTAAAAAAATGATATCGATTTAAATTGACAGAATAGAACCATATATACGAATAAATTTTTGGATGTGTCAGAAATTCGGAATATTCTTTCTATATCAGACAATGTTATACAATGGTCGTATCCGAGCCGAACGTAACTTTCTTCATAAGCAGTATAAATGTTATTTTCTTTGACAACAACATAACATACAGTTTGAATCATTATCTTCGGAACCTTAATACACCAAGTCACTGCATTTTTACCGTTTTGTCACAATATTTTAATTAAACAAATATCTTTTCAGTCTATTACTTGTGTTACGCTTACAAATATCAGTTTCTTCTTTTCTCTGCGGAGTTACAAACATTTTTTTAAAATACGTATGACACAAAATTTCAATCTTTTGTTTAATACAAAGCCATGTACATTTTTTAGAAAAATATATGCATGAAGTACGATTTCTTTTTTAAAATAAATATTTTGAGGTAAAAATTAGCGATTATATCTTGTTTCTTACCCTTCATCATAACCACATATTAACCCTGAGGAATCTAAATGATTGGTACGTTAAGCCCCATTTTGGTCCAAATTTAAGAATTTGTGACACAATAATAAGTTGTTGTGAAAATCTTGTTTAATAATAGTATTTTGATAATTCATAGCGTATTATTATATTATTTTCATTATTTTGACAAAATGTCAGGACACATTTAACATTTTCAACAAGAATGTTACATTTTCTGCAGAAATACTTCATTTAAGAAGGTTTTTGTTCAAAATTGAGAGGATTGTACAAAAACATCACAAAGATATGTTAACTTAACCTTTGTATATGATATGTCTGTCATTGTTCAAAGTTTGGTTTTGCTGGTTTTTGTGCGATTTATAATAAAATCGAAAAAGCTTATTAAATGAATAATTTTAAATAATTTCTAGTATTATATTAAAAGGACTTTATGTGCTATGTTACCGTTTTAGAATTAATTGAAACAATAATACTGGTGGATTTTCTTTTTTTAGACAAAACCCAATACAAAAGATATAGAATAAAAATATATTTTCCTTTTTTCATTTTTGCCAAATTCTTGGACCAAAAACGGCCATAACGACCCTTGTTCTTTCTTACCTAGGACATATATCACATAAATCCACTTTAAGTGACATAGTAGATTAAGTTTCATGAATTTTTAAAATATTTTGATGTTCATTGGCTCATATTTAAAGATTTTGTATTTGGAAGACCATTTTTAGGTTTTATAGCCTTGTTCGAATTTATTGTGGTTAGCTCAATTATCAACAAAAATGTTACGCTCAGCACATTCAACCGTTATGAAAAAATGCAGAAATCTATACTAATATCGTACATTTAAAAGACAATCAAGACAGTAATGTAGAAGTGTGAATTTTGCAAATAAGGAAGGTATCACTTTAATTCATAAAAAATAATAGAAATATGACCAGATGACTTATTTACGACAATTATGAAATGTTACGACAAACCCTTCCATCAGTTTAAAATCAAATATCACCGTGTATTATGCCGGTATATTAAACTAAGTAATTAGTCGACTTGTTCGAACTCGGACACTCTACTATAGATGTCATTATATGAAACCAAATTATAGCTAATAAATCAACTGTCAATTACAAAGTGTACATATCTTGCACTGATTTTCATATATTCACAGAAATAAGTTATAAACTACCATAAAACACATGTAATATTTTGTAATAATACAATACACAAACCTGCGATACAGAAACAATCTATCGTGTATATGACCAGTGACCTCTTTAGTCATAGAAAATCAATACTGCATTGTAACATGCTATCGATTCGTGTATTTGACCACTGAACTTTTTAATCATGGACAACAAACATTGCATTGGAAGCGTAAAGGTGCATACATATACTAGTATTAAAAGGTCAGGAAACTCTATCTGACTTATATTATAGGGGCAGGTAACTCGAGGTGACTGTATATTATAGGAGCGGTAATTCTAAGGCACTGTATTTGAGTATTCATATGCAGTCGGATGACCAATGAGATGTCTCTATTTTAACTTGACGCATGATAATACTTTGTAATGATACCACTTTACTAGATTTTATTGTGATGAAAAATATTTGTCTTCATATCAAAATATATACATAATAATACACAATTAATTTAGTCTTTAGAATGTGAGATTGACTTAATGTCGATTCCCCTATTGTTTAATTGATATTTTTTTCTTACGTTTTGGTTCTAGTTTTTAGTTCTCTCATTGTGAATCTGTTTCATTAATGGTAGGAATTATCATGTTACAGAAGTTCCTACATAACAAAAGTCCCAACAGAAGAAATATTACATAATATTAGTTCCTCTGGAACTTTTATTTGTAATTTTCGTTCCTGACGGAATAAACCTTATATAATACAAGTTCCTACTGAAAAAATATAATGAAATTATTTATAAGAAAAGTTCCATTGGAACTTCTGTAATGAGGAACAAATATATGATGACAGAATAACCTAAAACGACACTCCAAAGAGTGTTTAGTGGAAATGAAATATGTATTTTAAGTTATATAACCAACGTTAACGAAACAGGGCATTTGTTTATAAAAATGGCTTTAACAAATTGTATTCTGTCTGTCTACTATAAATGGGATGGTGGAACGTTTTCTTGCAATCTTTCTTCACCATAGATTACCAATATTGATATTGGAAGCTTAACACGCAAATATTGAATAAGAGTATAAAAACCTTTAATGAAGGTTTTCCAAATGCAAAATCTCGAAAACATGAAAACATTTTATACCAAAATGTTTAAAAAAATTTCTTTAAACGATATATATTTTGTCAATTGAAGCCGTCTATTTGTATTTTGTGTGTGTATAAGAGGTAGGTGAGAGGTTTTAGATTTTTTTATGCCAGTTTTCAAATGATACTGACTGCCCGCATATCAATTCATTCGAAAGTGTCCGATCAATGCCGAACAAAATATAATTGCTTAGTTCAACCTCAAAATATGATTAAATCATGAATCATAAATCATATTTCATACTTCTTCTAAAGCTTACATGGACTTGTATTAAACAAAAGATTAAAATTTTGACCTTTTTATTATTTTAAAATGCAAAATTACTAATTTTGAATACATATGTAAAATTTGGGGTAAGCTAAATGTACATTGCAAGGAGTAACCTCTTATAAGAAGCATTATGACTGAAACATAGGAAGTGAACGATCCAAACATAGCAAAAGAAGCACTCAAATCGAAACAGAACGAAATAAGAAGCCAAATCCGACGGCAGGGACAACTGCTAAGTGAGATACTTTTTAAAGCCTTTCCTATTTTGAGTGCTTTAGAATTGTAGCAAATTTCTGTCAAACTTTTTTAAAATAAATTTCAGACAAATCTGGCAACTGGAATTGTTAATAAATCAACCAAAACACTTAAAATAAAAAATAATTTTGACGTATTTTTCCCGTACCCTTGTAAAATAAGGAATTACATATAGGAGTTATTTAGCCACCTAGAAAAATGTATTAACTTAGTAGTGCAAATTTCTTTATTTTTTGTATATCTGGAGCTACGCTCTACGATAGAGAAGTAACTGAAAAATGAAAGCGTAAAACTAGTAAAAGACTAAATTATTATTTGTATAATTTAAATATTATGACCATAAATATTTACAATTTAATTATTTAAACTGAAATCCTGGTAATGTTTACAAAGAATGAAATAAACAGGAAATACAGGGTAGATAAATCTAAAATGCTTTTTTTACATTTGGTCTATTTTGAGTGATTACTGCTGAAACTTATAGAAATGAAATCCTATATATAAAGGTTCTGTCAGCTTTCTGTTGATAATTTATAAGTCATTATCCAGAGATGGCGCTGTCAGAGCTCCTGAACACATGATTACCTTGAAAAACTAAAATTTACAAATCTTAAGGTGTTCCTAATCTTTGGCCTGGAATATATGTCATAGCCCAACATTTTCCTTGGGAACATCAAAAACATTTAGTATAGACCATAATACGTCAAAAAATCATATGTGGTAATATCTTAGTGGAGGGGGTGTGCACGGTAGGTAAACCTAGCTCAAGAACTATCAGTGATGTGTCATTTATCCAGTGCATTATGTTTCAACTGTCCTGTTAATTTTGTTAAACGTGTCGACGGTCATCGGTGCTATTTCTATGACTTATCTAGGTATTTGTTTCACACTTAGTCCATTTCGTGTCAACTACCTATTCAGTACATATTGCCTTGTTATAGACGGTATAGTACTTTTAAGCAATAAAAACACTTTTAATTTGCATTTTTAATCATCATGTTTGTACCTTATGTTTGAGTTCACATGTTCATTGACCTGATACCTTTATGTGATTATGTTTAACGATGCACAATAGTGAATGTGGACTTCAGGCCCTTTTGTGTGGTTTGCAATGCATGCATTATCATAGCTTAAAGTCATTGAGAACAATTAACCAAACAGAAGGATAAGATATGCAGTTGTATTAAGACCACAGCGTTTTTTTATAAATGAAACCATTCTTCACAATTAAGCTTTAAAAATAAGTTGTTTTACAGAAAAAAGTTTTATTAGCTAAAAAAAAATAAGAATAATTAACTTGTCTTTTGGTAGGCTTTGATCTTTTTAAATGGCCCAGATAAACATATAACAGAAAACCTGTTAATCTCAGTGGCAGAAAACGAGTCCATTCAATTAAAATAATACCCAGCTTATGCACTTAAGATCATTTTCACCTTTGCCTTATGTGAAAGATTGAAAGTTAGCATAAAGTGCTTTATACTGCATACACTAGGCATTTTTGTTATTTGTGTCAATTTTCATTTGAAAAATATTTAGCTTGCCATATAGAAGTGAAAGGGTGTGTCACTATCACTTGAGGTATTTTATAATCTAGGTTCCCCTTGTGACACGAGATTTGAATAAATGAAAAATAAATGGTGATTTGGAATTTTTCTTTTAGAATTTAAGTCAGCGGATAGTTAATTAAAAACAAACAATAATAAGTTACTTCCGTTTTGCATTTGATTTGATACATGATGAGGCCATTTCTTTTCCTCTCTATTTTTCAATATTCAACAATTATTTATCATTATTTTTTAGATGAGTCCACTCCTGTTGTTGTCTGGATATTTGATGCTAAGCAATGTAGCATGTATCATAGCACGCCAGATATCATCAAACAGGTTAACAGAAAACAAGGACAATTTTAAATTTCCAAATTCTATCAATGAATGTGCAGATTTTATA
Organism: Geukensia granosissima; assembly: GCA_032357055.1. Classification (NCBI taxonomy): domain Eukaryota; kingdom Metazoa; phylum Mollusca; class Bivalvia; order Mytilida; family Mytilidae; genus Geukensia; species Geukensia granosissima. The sequence continues at coordinate 7,417 of JAULBM010287465.1, read as the reverse complement.
GTACATCCTAAATATCCCAAAGAAATTGTCCAAGCAGTCCAAAGACACTGCTTAGATGGGTTTATTTCGCTGGACCACACTCATAACTGGGCTGCCAATTTTACCAAGGATGAACAAAACTACATTGGATCTTTATTCCGGAAAATTATAACAGAAGCCTCGTCAACAAACAATGTCCGACATAAACGAGAGGCCGACTCATTGTTTCCAAGAAGAGTCCGACGAGAGGTTCGATCTGCTCCTTATTCCAACTGGCTTAACTATGCGCGAAATGTTAGACGACTCAAATATGAAGAGGTAAATATTTGTATAATGGACCAAATGATTTTATTAAAAAGCCTTGGATAATGTATCTGTAAAACTGGATTTCTGAAATTTAAAGTAGTTATGAGATCAAATTTACAAATTGTCCCAAAATAATTTATGACGTTTACACTAACATCTCACTTAGTGCAATGATTAGAAAATATATCACCCTACTAGAATAGAAATATTTTAACCTTGGCATATTCATTTACGGGTACCGTAACAAATTTATATGTTACCTTCCCTATTTTCAAGTTTCAGTTGGTATAAAATGTGCTAATACTTTTACAAAACTTAGATCGGGTAAATACAGCAGTTGGCAAATAAAAAGAAAACCGGCAGATAAAATTTAATTTAAAAAAAAATAATGAAAACTTTTATAAAATGCTTTTAGAAAATGAAAAAAACTAGGGTAAGTTCTGTACAAAACAAAATATTTAAAATAATACTGCATTCTTTGTAATTAAAATGCTTAAGAGTTATCTTTTTTAAAGAGTTTTCAATTTGTAAGGTTTCAGTAGAATGTAGAATGTGATATCCCCTGTTGTATCAAAATTCTACAATTGCAAATGTATTTTTGTTTTAGGTCTTTGTAACGTTATGAAATTTTATGAAAGTCGTGTTTAAGACCATAATGGGACCTGTAGAAGTTAAAATTCTACTGTCATTTGGTGGGTGGCTGTCTCATGGACAATCATCCCACCTCTCTTATTTTTATATCGAGTCGAATGTAGGAGCAACATTTAGCGTTTGTTCTGTCTTTCAAAAATGCAAAATGCAAACCAATTGACCAATTTAATAGGTCATACATCCGTGTTCGTGTCTAAACCCGTTCAGAACATTTTCCATTATTGTATTTCATTTCCACCTAAATAAGATAAAACGATTTTCGGGTCTAAATGAAAACTTTGCTTTTTAATTTAATGTCTTGTTATTTATTATCTTCCACAAATTAAACTTCCCAATGTAAAAAAATAAAAAATTAAGTTCACTGTAGGAATAAACACAATTTTTATATTCAAAGAAGGGGGCTAAAAAAAAAGCACTAGGAGACTTTGAAACTGGATTTTCAAATGTCAAAATATATATTGTTTGAACGGTGAATATTTTTGTTTTTGTAAAGATTTTGCTTAAAAGTGAAAAAAACCTTGTACAAAAAATTAAAATCTTGTGTAAATATAATATTTTGTGCCAGGCAACAACCTTAAGAAGTATTTTTCTTACTTACGCATTCCGTTAATATCTTTTTTACTTTATCGTTATTTTTTGAAAAAAAAATTGCAACAACTTTCTTGTAAACTGAAGTGAATATTTATGACGCTTAAAGTATCTTTAATTCAATCTTTCATAGATTTTACCAAATGGACGAAGCAGATGGGATATACTTGCTGATATCCACCGGATAGCAGTTCTTAGTGCCCACTTTGGACCAAACTTTCTACCATGGCACAGACTTTACTTAATTGTGTAAGTATTAATTACAATGCAAAATCTAAGCCAATATTTTCACAACTTAGAATATCTTAGTGCAACATACCAATTAAAATGGTTAAAGGCAAATGGAATTAAAATGGTTAAAGGCAAATATCATTTAAAAGTTTAAAACAAACCAAACATGCAAAATGTAGTCAGTACGACAAAATCAAAATATTAATCTCTCCTAAAGTTAAACCACAGATAAAACCACTAACAGCTCTTGAAAACATCTTACAATGTCATGGTACAACTAAGTAAGTCTCAAAACAACTTAGCACACCATGAGCACAACTTACAATGTAACAAGAGAGTGGCGTTTATTTTTAAGATGGTAATTCTCGGACTTTATCAATTAAGACTACCAATGAATCGCAGAATCATAGACAATATGAAAATCACTGTTTTTACTACATGCATATCTATCAATGTTTTGGGTCCTAAGAAAAATCAAACAAAAGGGCAAACAAAGCCAAAGGAATCACAGGCTAAACTATTTAAATACCTTTATATCGAACAAAGATAGAAAATGCTACTCCGGAGTTAAAAATCACCCTCGCATTAAAATCGCGCTTGATTTTCTTTTTATTCTGCGCTTTACGATATTTTCATGTCTTTATAACAGACAAATCCTATCATGTGCGTTGTAAGTCAAAAGCATTATTTATGGTTCCTAGCCAGGTGTGTATAGCCGTGAGGTTACGGTGATCAGTACACCCGAAGGCGGACAAGGTATAGAAAAGGACTTTCGGTTTCTCCGTCTGCAGGTATAACCCAGCTTCATTGGCGTCTAATGGTTAGATAGGGCTGTATAAATACTCGACCTACACTTTGAAAAGATCATGCTGGGGGAAAAGATTGGCACTAGGTATCTCCGTCCTAGATGCACTAGAGCTCATAAAGGGTGCCCATGGTTGCGGTAAAAGTTAAAGACGCCCGATGTTAAGAAAATGTCACGTTATAAGCACGTTTAAGATCCCTTGTAACAGCTTATTTTGAAAGGTAAGTCGGCGGCAAGTCACAAGGCTAATTTTGCCGACCCTATTCAATCTCTTATTGTTCAAGTGGAAGCCTAAAAGCCCTCCTATACCTTTTCCATGCTCACTGTCCACATTTTGATTAATTATTTGTAACTTGTACCCGACATAAATATGATTGGACTATTGCCCGATCGACGTTAAGCAACAATCAATCAATCAATCAATACAGTGGTCAGTAAATTAATAAAATAATATGTGATGTGACATGATTGTCCACGAGACAGGCATCAACCTCAACCAAATGACAGTGGAATTAAAACTTCTACAGGTCCCATTATGGCCATAAATAATGAACCTGAGTCCATGCCATAACGGAAGCTGTTAAAGGCAACCATAATAAAAATGTGAAACTTATCATTTAACACGACAATCGACCTAATCTATTGAAGAAATGGTGAACTAACAACAACAAAAAATGACAACCACTGGACTACAGGCACATTAAGTATGTGACGGGATTTAACTAGTTTTATGAGTGCTCAATAATGAACCGTAGTCCATACCATAACGGAAGCTGTCAAAGGCTTCAAAAATAATAAATGTGAAACTAATCATTTAACACGACAATCGGCCTAATCTATTGAAAAAATGGTGAACAAATAACAAAAATAACTAATAAAACAACGACAACCACTGGACTACAGGCACATAAAGTATATGCTGGGGTTAAACCAGTTTTGGAAGTGTTCAACCCTCGCCCTAAATTGGGATAGTGGTGTGACAAAACAGCAATGAAACTTATTGTAAAATTTAGATTGAAATGAATTTAACACTCGAGATCGATACTTAAAACCAACAAGAAATACAATTAAAACTAATACGTGATACAACAAAAGTATCGACCTTGATAAGTAAACTATTTTAACACTAAAGACACCTTAATGAGTAGCCTGGAACGAAACCTGCACTTGCTACCAGCACACGATTTTCACAATTAAGAGATAAATCGTTTTACCTGCTGAACGTTCATCAACATTAACAATGGGCGAAGCGCAAAGGAGAAGAACTAGATCCCCTTTCCGAATGGGTTAAGGTTGTGAGGTCGTTGATACAAATACGAATTCACAAGTTAAAAAGATCTATGAATACACACGCGAAATCGGTCTTCAAAGATCAGAGTGTTGCCAGACATCTCTCTGAATTACATGGCAAATATGTTGTCGTCCCCGCCGATAAAGCCCCTTACAACATTGTTTTTGTAAATCACACTACATAGGTATTGACAGTTCGCTTAACAAACCCAACATATACCCAAACTACACTTACCAAGAAGAATTCCTTTCAGTTTTGTCTTCTTTTGAAATTTCAACTAAAAAAGGACGAATTCGATCTTCCTTCACTTTACTGTATTACAAAGCTTCACAAGTGTCCTTACAAGCAACGTTACATTACAGGGTCTGCTAATTGCTCCACAAAACCAATTTCCAAGGAACTGACAGTTATTCTATCAGCAGTCAAAAAGAGGCTCCAGAGTTACTGTGAAACATGAGTTTCTAGAAGTGACGTGAATCAAATGCGGACTCTAAAAATTCCAAAGATCTGTTAGAATGCCTCAAATCAAGGTCCCTTTTCACTTGAAATAGCATCGAAACATTTGATTTTTGTTAAAAAAGATGGCAAACGCAGATAAAAATATTTGGTTCTAGGAAGGGACAAACCTTATTCTATTATTACATACTCTGATTCCAACAAAAAGTACTCTGAAGATGACATTTGCGGAATGATATATAATGTATATTTCTCAGTTGATACGCTTCTCCATGGCTTGTGCCCAATAAGGTCGATTACTTTGTTTATAAAGGTTTTTCTAAGCTCACCTGGCCAGAGGCAACGAGAATATGTAAATCATTTTTTGGCATTGCAATGTAATGTTTTAGTATACACACGCCTTTTGTTCATAAATATTATTGCACTGTTAGTCTGTAACGATTTGTTATAAGTTGAAAATTGTGCCGGTTTTAATTTCAAAATATGTTGTTTTGCTTAAAAGGTATGGTAGTGTGTAAAGGAAAATATAAATATAATTTCGTACAGTTTCTTAATAGCATTATAGTGTAGTCAGTAAGGTTGGTGAAAGCCATCAGTAACATAAAGGCAAGACACACGAGACCAGAGAAAAAGTCTTTAGTAAATATGGAAATGAAAAAATATGTGGTAAATGTCAGATAAACGGCACTCCAACCACGAGAAAAAACAGGGGAAATTTTCAAATCTAAAGGTCTTCACAAGGCCTTCAACTAGCTTGGAATAACACTTCTTGTGAAAAGCTCTAAAGCACCCCGAATAAAAAATTTTGTATGCGTAAAATAATACAGCTCTTATGAATATTAACAAACATTAAACTTGTCCACTAAATCCTGTTTTGAAGGACCTTTTTGAAATTTTGTCATAAACTGTGATTAACTAAAATATAAAAATAATTCTTCAATGAAAGGACCTAAGTTTGTGCCCATCGGTATGCCAACATATGTCGTTAGACCGTTGTGCCAGATCGTTTCATAATAATTCAACCGCTGCAATCATGTCAGATGATGACCAACAAGTATATTTATCGCTGAAAAGGAATTACATTTATTACAGCATATTTAAGAACGAACACACTTTTTTCATAAGATATGAAAACATTTCTTTAAAAAGCCTGTGTGGTAAAGTGGTTTAAAGTGTAGAAAATAGATAAAAAAACGTGAAATGACTTTATTCTGTGTAAAACATCCAGTGAATTTTAACACTCTAAAAGTAGTTAAGACCTTTTCTTATGTTCCAGGTGTGATTCTCTCTGCGCTGGGCGAACGAAAGAGATTGTTATTTTTCGCCGTTTTTTGGTCTTCAAAAGTTTCTGGCTTTTTTATTGTGTTTTTGTGACATTATCGAAATCACAAAATCACGATCGCTTCCACTTGGAATTGAACCCTATCGCTTGCGTGATAGTCGACGCTCTAACATACTAAGTCAAAGAAGAACTTCTAGCTCAGATGATTAAGGCTGGCTATATATCTACCAAGGGAAGCAATTCCATCACACCCCCACCTCAAGAGTTATGACTCTAATACAAACAAACCCGGGTTCGTCTCCACATTACCACTGTGGGTTTTTTCGCCAGCGTGATAGTAAACGTTCTAACTTACTGAGCCTAAGAGAAAACCCCCAGCTCAGACGGTTAAGGCTGGCTATCTATCAATCAGGGAAGCAATCCCATCACAGATATATCGAGATTTTGTCTTAATCTTTGAATCTGAACTGCGATTGGTGTCCACCATTTTTGGTTTTTGAAGGTTTTCTGGTATTTTCTTTTTTGTTCTTTGTGTTTTTTAAAATCTCGACGGTTTTCTATCTGACTTCGTCTAAGACCTTTTCTTATGTTCCAAGTTCGATTTTCTTGTGCAGCTGTGAGCAAGATAGTATAGTGATGTCCTGTCATATTTTGTCTTTGAAAATTTTCTTGTGTTTTCGTCCTGTTCTGTAGATTTTCTAGATCTCTTGAAGGTATTAAATCTGTCCAAAGCTTCGGCCTTTTCTATGTACCAAGTTTGAGTTTTTTAGTGCTATTTTTAGGTTTTTGATTATTAACTAGTGTTTTCGTCCTGTTCTTTTGGGATCTCTTAATACCTCGATGGTTTTTCAAGGCCATTTTTTCTGTACTAAGTTTGGATTTTTCTCCGTGATCGCAGGCGAAAGCGAGTCAATAACTCCCGGCATTCCAATTTTCGGAAGGTTTGTAATATGATCGTCCTGACCTTTATGTGTTCTGAATTTTCGAGGTTTTCTATTTGACAAAGGCTCAGTTATATCTCTTTTTTACTTAGTTTTTACGTAAATTTTTCTGCGCAAGCGAGAATGAACATAATTTTTCCGCCATTTTTTTGTGTCTTCTTGTCGCGATCTTTTTGGTTTTCCAAATGTCTCGATGGCTTTTATCTGAATTGTCGTTCACGTTTTCTTCAATAAAAGTAAAAAGAATGCATACTGGGGAGACACTACATAAGCTGATCTTAAATGCCTTGTGTTTAGAGAATATCACTTTATTGATTACCCCCCCCCCCCGAGAGTAACCGGGTTTAATAATCTACATTGATAAGCTAGAATTTTATTATTTCCTTTAGATAACAATTTGGATGTAATTGAAGTGTAGAAAAAAATATTTCTTTTTAAGAAAATATTCATTATGTAGTTTTAAGAGAGATGAAAACAAACAAGAAGAATATTAAAATGATGAAACTGATAAAACCAGTGACGATGTTCAATGCTCGGTCTAAGCCAATTGCAACATCTCTCCAAGAAATATTATTTAAAGATTGGTTATAACAGATCTTCAGTGTGTTATCTTGTTCATTAACTGCAACACTATCAGACTGAGTCGACAGGACAACATCGGCAGGTTCACCTTTAATGTCTTTTTGAACTGGACAGCTTAAGCTCAGATTTTCAGTTCCAGTGAATTTTGGGGATGTTTTCGTCACACACGAACATTTAAGAATGAATCGAATCACTCTCTGTATGTACCATGGAACAGGTGTTTCTTTATCGGTGTAGTAATACTCCAATGTTTTTATTATTCCAAATACAGTAAGGCTACCGTAAACCAATTGCATGAATATAAA
>JAULBM010287445.1:0-16062 GCA_032357055.1 Geukensia granosissima | reverse complement strand
AAATTATTGTGTCCACACGTTTATAGGGTCAAAGGCACATATACAGGCGAGACAATTTTGTGTCCACACTTGTTTTGTTAAGAGATCTCCTCATTAGAGATGCAATTTTTAAAAAGCAGATGAAATAAAATACCCTAATACAAGTCTTCCACATAATCTAAAGAATGTATAATGATTTTTCTATAAATTTGTCACATTTTCCACCTATAGAGTCAGTTCATCATTTATCTTTTCAATTGTATTTGTATTATATTATTTTCAGTTTTCCCCAGATTTGGTGCTAGTAGCTGCTGGGTTTGATGGAACTGAAGGAGATCGTTTGGTAAGACATCTAAATACAAAAGCACATATGTACATCACATGTTTTATAAATTTTGTAAAGGTACTTTGAACATATATAACATATATCATTTTGAATCTACAATTACAAAAATTAAGTGGAATTGTTCTTAGTTGGCCCTTTACCATAATTATGTTCAACATCCCTGCTTGTCAATCAAAATAGTCACTATAACTAAATAGAAAAAGGGGATTTGTTTGTTTTAAAAATCTTCTTGTGTGACACTACCTAGCCAGTTTCCACCAAACATTGGTGGATGGTCCTTAGATGGCCCCCTTCCTAAATTCTGTTGGGTATCAACAACCATTTACCCCAGATTGCTGAGGTAGCTGAAGTAAGTTTTACATTTCTTCAACAGGAAATTCGAAAAAAAAGCTTTTCCTTCTTGTTTGAAACTACTATGAAGCCAATTTCATTCAGATTTTGGTGGGTTGGTCATTTGGTGGTACTTTACTTACTTTGTGTTTCACATTTCCTGCCTGCCTCATTAGAACTGAGTATAAGATAGGCTCTAAATTTAATGCACTTAAAAACCTTCTTGTCTAAAACTACTGCACCAATAACAACCATACTTGGGTTGAATGGTCCTTAAATACATTAGAACTTAGTATAAGATAGGCTCTTAATTTAATGCACTTAAAAACCTTCTTGTCTAAAACTACTCCACCAATAACAACCATACTTTTGTTGAATGGTCCTTAAATACTTCTCAAATAATCTTTGTCCAGCATGCCAAATCTTCATAGCCAACTTAGTTTAACATAAAACTATGTGAAATTTACATTTAAATTTTATTGATTGGAACTTCCATGCCAATTGAAACCAAACATGGAGGAAGTAGTTCTGTTCCAAACATCAGCCCAACATTCCTTCCTGCCAAACTTCAATGATTATAAAGACCAAAATGGAGTTTCTATCAGATGAACAATACTGGCAACTGTTTCACAAAACGTACAATTTAAGTACACATAAATCCTTGAGATAGTTCAATATCAGAAACAGAGAGTATAGTACTTCCTTTGTCAGACACATACATCTCTGCCTTACATGTTCCGACATTGCTTGCCTTGATTGTGACATCAAAATAGTTTTGACGTCAAGAAATTATTGTGTCACAAGCAGGTATGACCGCCATGAGAGGAAGCTCACAAAATGGCGTAATAATGTATGGCAGAGTTGACTACTGGAGGTTTTACTGGAAGCTAGGAGACTCTGTTTCGGAGATTGGAGATAGTTATGTAACCAACATGCACATAAGTCTTGCAGTTGCTTTGTGAAACAGTCGCCAGTTTCTTGGAAACCTCCTGTGATTATTATTATCTTGACAACAAAACATTTCAGTATTTGGCTTGTTACTGATACATGCAGTTGTAAATTAATCAGGGCTATCTATAGGTTTTCATAAAGAATGGGATTCCTTGTTGAGATTTTTGTAGACCTTAAGTTAAGTTCGCTGTAAAATTTGTTTAATTTTGCTTTTTGAGATATGGTTTAACGATTTACTAAGAGGATATCTGATTTCAGAGTTAAATTTATTTACAGGGTAATTACAGTCTGTCTCCTGCACTGTATGGTCACATGACACGAATGTTACAAGGTCTTGCTAATGGCAGAGTTATTCTAGCTTTGGAAGTAAGTATATTTATAGCCATGTCATATTATGTTTCCTGTCCAGGTCCTACCAAAAACAAAAACTGGCATTTGTTGCTTCTCTACTTGTGGCATCTAGTAGTAAAAGGAAATATAGGCTGTGTTATTTTTTGAGCTAGCACATTAAAAACCTGGCTCATCACGCCAGTCTAGTACAAAGCAGGATTTATAATTTCTCTCGTCCTGCACATGCATTAAATACTTGTCCTTCAACATAACCAACAGTCAGTCAATATTTATTGGTTGAAATTTTAATTTAAACAAGTTTGACCCACCCATGGTGTTCAAGTGATCTGAGTTTGAGCCAAACAAGTTCAACTGTAATTGAATTGCTTTCCTTATAAAGTTTGTGAATCTAATATACACTGCTGAAGTCATTGATAATTTGGACATTTCATCCACACAAGCTTGATTGACTGGAGCAAAAAAGTTAGGTTAACATTTATTAAGTCCAATAATTTATCAAAATAAGAAAAGTTTTTTAAAATAACATTTTTATACAATTTTGTATTCATATTATGTAATAGGGTATCCAATACCTTGTCATGCTGTATTTCAACATCATTGTAATGTTAATATTTGTAGGAACATTACAATTTAGAAATGACATCTAATGCCTTGTCATGCTGTATTTCTACATTGTTGTAATGTTTATATTTGTAGGGAGGTTACAATTTAGAAATGACATCTAATGCCTTGTCGTGCTGTATTTCTACATCATTGTAATGTTTATATTTGTAGGGAGGTTACAATTTAGAAATGACAACTTATGCCTTGTCGTGCTGTATTTCTACATCATTGTAATGTTTATATTTGTAGGGAGGTTACAATTTAGAAATGACATCCAATGCCTTGTCGTGCTGTATTTCTACATTGTTGTAATGTTTATATTTGTAGGGAGGTTACAATTTAGAAATGACATCCAATGCTTTGTCGTGCTGTATTTCTACATTATTAGCAGATCCTATACCTTCACTGCCTTCAATGGTTCCAAGTCTGAGGTAAAAAATTAGTCCAATACCACAGTGTTAACAATATGAACAATATTATACATGTCTGTTATCTATAATATATTTTATACATGTAAATGTAAATAAATTACTGTATTACTTGTATTAAGCTCCACTGCCGCTAGAAATGCTCCTTCACCTTATTTTACTTAAACATCCTTAAGCATCCTCATGGTTTTACAAAGCTTTACAAGATCAGAGAACAGAAAATTATTAGAAAAATCAAAAATTTGATATTGAGAAACATTTAATGTAGGTGGGCTAGAATTTTAATTTTAAGTAAACCAAACGAAATTTGCCACAACTTAAGTCAAAATACATCAAAAGTTCAGCTATGAAGTATGTCAGTTATATATCATTGGAATTCAATTTTTTGCTGCAACTCATCTAGCAGTTAAAATTTCCATTTTCCTCAGGACAAAAAATTTCCCATTACCCCTCTGTGTTAAATTTTTGACATTGAAAAAATCTGTCTAAAAATGGCATGTTTTCATAGACAAATTTCATGCTTCAGTGTCAAAGCTACAATGAAATTCAACTATAGTCTTAAAATTTCATATTTTATCTGTCATAAAACTCAAAAAAAACAAAAATTTTATCATGACTTGTTACCCAAGAACATTGATAGATTGAACCCACTATATGAATTAAATTTACGAAGTCAAAAAAATTAACATTACCCCCTACGGGGAAATTTTTTATTTCTACATAAAATGAATTTTTAACTACAGCATCAGCTGCGGCAAAAAATTAGAATTACAACGATATATGATATGATATATTTCATTGTAAAACTTTTGATAGAAATTCACTTTGTTGTGGCAAATTTGATTTGGTATACTATAGAGGCTATTTAAAACTAGGGGCACATTTAATATTTTGAACCTGATTTGATACAATTTGGGATTTTGCCAATTCTAGTAAGCATCTCCCATTTTTAATTTTTTTAGTGCTCTTGGCACTTTAAATAAGGAACATGATAAATATACTGTTTTCCCTGTATTTAGCATCCCTTTAGTTTTGAGTATCCTCCCCAACCTCAAAAAAGGTGCTACAAAGCTTTTCAAGAGGAAAAAAAGCAATTTGATATCAAGAGACATTAGATTAGGGGAGGAAAATTAGAATTCTTCATTGCAGACTGATCTAAATGATCCTTATAAGACAAGATGAAAAAACTGAAATAGGGTCTTACCAATCAAAGCAAATAATGATTTTCAACTTAAAAACTAAAAGATGTTAAAATACATGTAGGAGTATATTTGGGGGAAGGGGTGTCTAAAAACTTATTTCTATATTTACTTGTTAAACAAAACTTTCTTACTTGTCAATGTTATTTTAAGTTTAATCATGTCATTGAACATCTTCCTTTTTCAAATGCCAGACATTTATGTTTGTACATTATCATTACAGTGCTGTAAAAAGCATCTGCGACACATTAGATTTGCAATCACAGTTTTGGAAATCCTTGCAATATAGAGGTAGATATTATATTATATATATTATAACTAGCTGAGGTGCAAAGCTTGGGTGTGGAAGGCTTGGAAATTTCTAACATTATCATTGACTAAACAGTTTCAAAGAACCCATTTTGCAGCAATTCGTCTATTGTAGGAAATGGGCCACACAATGACCTTCACAATGGTAATATTCTTTTTGTTTAAGCTAAACTCTGTATAATTATAATTAAAATAATATTTATGTTCATTATTAGTATTTTGACATTTACAACACTGTACATGTATTTAATATATATTTGTCCTAGCTTTTGTTTCCACTGGAATAAAGAATTTAACACTTAACTGTTGATATTACAATTAACCTACCGGGTCAAAACCAAAGACAGTGAAATTGGTATTTGCAGCTTCTCACTGAGCATTTAGGTGTAAGACCAAAGACTGGTCGGCCCAGACTCAGAATAATGTTTCTGGGTAAAGTGAAATGTCTTCCTGTGGACTATTGCTTTCGTGAGCTAGCACATTACTAATCCAGCTCAGTTATCGTTCTTCAGTCTCGGGTCAAAAGCTTTTCCTCAAAATGGCCGACGTCTATTAAAATGTTACAGTAAGTACCTGTAAAATCATTTGTCAGATATACATATTTTTATGAAAATAAATTAATCTTACCTTAATATTTTGTAATTGTACCATTTGCTTTCAGAACTCTGTGAATTCTTGTAAGAATAGACTGATATATCAATTTTACACAAGTTTTTTAATTGGACATCCACACTCATTCACTTTCATGTATCAAGTCATCCTTTGATTTGATGAATTTTCATATACCTCCAGATGTTTTCAATGATATTAAGGTCTGGGCTTTGTGCAGGCCACACCATTCCAGTTGTTCTCCTGTTTCCAATGAATTGTATGACGAGATCTGTGAGGAATTGCATTGTTATCTTGAAATATACATAGCATATCAGTGAAACACTGCAACAACTAGCCAGAGATTTTCATCCAAAATATCTGTATACTTTTGAGAGTTAATAGTTCCATCAACTGGTACAAAAGTACCTACACCTTCAAAAGTAATGCATTCCAAAAACATGACACTAACAATAGGACCGGCTGATTTGTCATTGATCTCACTAAGACAAGATTGTAACCATTTTTTGTCATCTTTCCTCCAAATAAGAACCTTGCTGTGCTTTCCAATACAACTTTGGGTTTTGTCTGAAAAAATAATTTTTTTCCAAAAGCTATTGACAGTGCAGGGAAGCTTAGAACAACACCATGCCCTCCTTTTAAAACAGTGTCACTAATGACAACTCTTTTTTTGAATCCATGGAATTTTAATCTCTATTTAACAGTTAACTCACTTACTTTTATTGGTGTTCTTTCATTTAACAAGTTGGTGATGTCCTTCAAGTTTTTCCTGTGTTCGGTTTTCACGATGCGCAACATCTGCCTGTCTGTTCTGTCATTGCATTTCCTCAGTCTTCCACTTCAGCCTTTGTTTTCGTCGTTTCCCCTTGTCCAATATCGTTTAAAAAATTTTTGCACAGTAGAAGCATTTAATCCTGAAATTTTACTACCACTATTCCCGCTTTCATCTAACATTATGATAGCTTTTTTCCTATTTCCACTCATCTCCTTTCCTCTAGGTGCCATTTTCAAGCAGAAGACAAATATCAACAAAAGAGCGGTAACTCTCATATTTTTGACGATTTCAGGAAAGCTGCTAAAAATAAACTACCTGGAAAATTAATTCTATTTACTGTTTTATCAAAGGAAAAATGATATTTATGTTATAATTATATGGACATGTGATTTTAGCCGCGGCCATTGTGCGGAAAAACTTTTGACCCAAGACTGAAGTACAAAGCTGGGTTCATTCATCACCACTCATCCTTAATATGCTATCGTCCTGAATAAGCATGAAATATTTGCTGCTGAATGTTAAGCATCATTCAATCAATCCATCAATCATTTCAGTTGACCTGCCAACAGAGAAACAGCTTGAAATCATCAAAGAACAGAAGGAAGCTGAGATGAAAGAGTTGGAGGAGGAAACACACGAAAGTGAATTGCACAAAGATTAAATTCTTAACCAAAGATCTTAAAATATACCTCAGTACTTTTGCCATTGTTAGATTTTATGTAAATCGTTGATATAATTTATTTAATTTAGGATAAACAATTTGTGTAGTGTTATGATTTTTAATTTTGAAATGTAGATTTTTACATTTTCTATTTTTATGACCTGCTTTAATTTTATTACACTTTGCAGTATAATGTTTGAATATATTTCCTGGTCATACCTCATAAACAATCACTTTTTTCTCCTTGTTTTTTTGTTAAAATTTTTATTAGTATTAATTTTCGCCAAATTCAGGTTAAGTTTAATTATGTTGCCCAAACAAAGTTGGAGACATATTGTTTTTGTTGCTCTGTTTCTTTTTATTAAGTTGCCCAATGTAGTTTGAAAGACTTATTGGTTGAGTCAGATTCTTATTATTATTCTTCTAAACTTGTCTGACCATTTTTAGAGCCATTTTAAGATGGAACTTTATAGTTGGTATACTGTAAGATGTGCATCCGTAGATGTTTATTGAGATCTTAGTCTTTTAAGAAGGCCCCTTTGTTACCATGGAAAATTAAAATCCAAGAACATTTTTCCCTTCATGTAAAGATGAAAATTTAATTGGAAGCAAAAAAACTTTGCATTACCAAGGAAACCTGAATGATACAATAAAAGGGGTTTATAAGAGGTTACACTTGGTGAAATTTTGTTTTGTGTAATTTAACAACACCTGATTTTTATATATTAGAATAGGAATATATTAGGCATTGTTCAAACTAGCATACATGATGCAATATAAGGAGCCCAAAATTTTTTTTCTATTTAAGTAAAATAGAATGAATATTGATGTTTGGTATACCATTTGTCAAAAATTGGAGATGCATGATTATTCAAAATAAAGGGATTTTCAGGAATTTTACATTATACCATTGGAAAAGATTGGAAAACTTCTGGAAAAACTCATATTTTTAGTAAATCTTATGGTAATTTAAACAGGTTTTCAGAGAATTTTTTACTCAGAAATATTTTTTAAGAATTAATGTAGCAAAACATGTTTTCCTTTAAATTGTTTAAAAAAAGATATTTGACCATTTGATTTTTAGGGGCTCAAAAGAGGTTAAAAATATTGGGAAAACCTAATTATTTTTATACGACCACAAAAATTTTGTGGTTGTATTATGTTATGGACATGTCGATGTTGGTGTCCATAGACAGTTAGGTTTCCTTTCAATAACTTTAATTCTATTATTTGGATCCAATTCAAATTTTAACACAATGATTCCCTATAAAAAATACAGGGTGGGATTGATTTTTAGGTGTTCTAGCCTCGACCGTTTTTTAAGGAGGGTCCCAAAGGGGATTTTTCAATTATCAAATGTAAGTTTTTTATTTTTTGTCCAATTTTGATGTTTTTCTTTTCATTGTATTCCTCATAAAAAATTCAACATAATAGGGTAAAAGCGTCATAACCTATCTATAACTGTTATTGAGATATGGGGGGTCCAAAAAATGGCCACACCCTAATTTTTGATACTTTTTTATTTCTCATCCGATTTGGATGGGGTTTTTTGCAAATGATTCCTTTTGAAAAATGCAACAAAAGTTACTCTTAACTCTTTTTTGTAAAATTTACCGTTTTTTTATGGAAAAATTTTATTTTTGTAATATGATTTTGATGGGGGTTTTTTCCAAAGGATTCCTTATGAAAAACTTTAACAAAGTGACACCAGTTTTGAGGATGATATGAGTCAACATGATCTTTTATCCAGTCATATCACTGTGTCCAGCATTTTACTGTATCCAGCTCTTTACTGTGTCCAGCTCTATACTGTGTCCAACACATTACTGTGTCCAGCACATTATTGTGTCCAACAAAATACTGTGTCCACACTTACCCAAAGGATCTTTTGTTCCCTTTCACATTTCAATGTGCTGCGGTCGTATCATGCTGTGCTTGCGAAGCACCTAAGTTTAATGGTTTATGATGTGGATTTTTTTTCATTTTTGAAGGCCTAAAGATAAGGCCAAATATAAAATATTGATCGTTTCCCCAATCTTGACTGACTCTGCCCAGACACTGCATCTCAAATAATTATTTTGGCAAGCCTATATCACAAATCATTTTAATGAATTTTTAGAAAGCTTGCCAGACTTAAAATTAAAAATTAAAATTAGAAAAATTGAAAAAAAGTTTATCCCACCTTCCTTCCCACACCTGGCTTGGTAGCGTCAGGTAAGGGGAGACAATAAATTAATTTCAGCCCAACCTGAAGATGTTTGTAATTTATACATTTTGGATAACTACCTTATACACAATCATACAACATTCTTATTCATATACAGCAGTGACGAATTGGAGCACGGTTGGAACCCATTTGTTATTCTAGTATCTATTCAAGTTAAGATGGGTTACAAACTATTTTCCACCAAAATGGTGAACCTTAATTTTGCAATAATTTTAAAGTGATCTTTAATGGTTTATGACATACAGGGATTACTCTGTCGACTTACGTATGTGTCGTCATATGTCAGCGTCACATTTTCTAATCCACCACTACTCTTAAACCACTTAAACAATTTTAACACAACTTTTACACATTCTTTATTATGAGGTGTAGTTTTGCACCTCCTTTTTATTTTTTCCAAAAATTAAATATTTAAATTTTGCTTTAATATTTACTTACAAAATGCAGTGAAAAAATGGGGGTACCGTTTGAAATCTGCTACTCATGCTTAACCACTCAATAGAAATTTAACAAAATTTCACAGATTCTTTATCAATAAAGGTAGTAATGTACCTCCTAATTTATTTTCCCAGGAATTCAGTGCAGTAAATTCATTGTGCAAATTTGACTTGCAGTATGCTGAAAAATGGGGAGGGGGGTCAACAATTTCTAATCCACTACTCCTTCTTAACCATTCAACAAAAATTAACAAAATTTTAACAGAATACTTATCAATAGAGGTAGTATTATACCTCCTATTTTATTTTCTCAGAAAAATCAATATGTTAATGAAGTGAATAAAAGAGGTGGTACCTTTTCTAATCTGCTTCTCCTCATTAACCGCTCAATAGAAGAGATTTGTACATTGAAGTTATGCATTACATATATTGTGCATGTAAATGGCCCTTTTTAAGAGCTATCGTTCTGACTCTTCATGAATAAAATTGAATACTATCTAATCAACAGGAAGCCCATTAGGATGTGCTGACTTGGTCCATACTGGTGTTGAACCTAATGAACACGGTACATGGCTGTATGGAAGGAATGGCTGGTGTGATGGAAGAAATGTTTTTCCATGGGTTTTCGATGTGACACAGCAAATCAAATTATCAGGATATTTAAATTCCATTCAGTATTATGGATATTTTAATGGAACTGACCCTGATCCGAAACAGAATCCTGGAATTATTTATATTTATTCTTATTTGATATTTTATGAAAAGTATATGTAATAATTTTTATTATATTTTTATATGTTTTTTTTATATGCCATCTAGGCCATAATACTATTAAGCCATTGTGGGTTTCCAATTTATTAAACATATTTACAAATTAAATGACCTACAAACAAACAAAATCACATACAATAATATGTGTAACAGGCAATACAAAATATAAATATACAGAAAAGTGCATTAAATATTCATCAAACATATTAAAATTGTTCCCAGTTTGTTTAATAATTTAACAGATAATCAGAAACATGTTGCGAAAAAATTTTTCTTTTACTATAACTGTCTCGTCTGCGACGAAAGTTGCTGAAGGCGAGACATAGCAGTCCACATTCCGTCGTCGTCAACGGCGTCCAAACTTTTCAAACTCCCATAGTTTTGTCAAATCTTTATGGATATATGTAAAACTTGCTCAGTGGCTTCTTTATGTTCAATATATTTCATCCATATTAAAATTTTGCAGAAATTAATTTTTATTTTTCCATATTTTTACGGATATTTGGACTTAGTCTGAATTTTGCTTGATTTTTGGTTACCCTGAGGTTAAGTTTTTCAAAGTTTTAATATCTTTGCCAAAATCTTTATAGATAATGCTGAAACTTACTGAAAAGCTTCTCTATGGTATATTGGTATCAACTAGAGTTAAATTAAAAAAAAAAAATAATTTTAATTTTTCCTTTTCCTGGCAGTTAATTGGACTTAATTTTTTTTTTCATTGATTCAGGTAAAACTTTTCAAAATTGGTACAGCTTTGTCAAATCTTAGTAGATGTTGCTAAAAGTAGTTCAAATGCTTCTCTATGTTGAAAACATATCCTTCAGGATAAAATTTTGAAATTTTTATTTCTCAGTTTTTCATATTTTGACCAATTATTGGACTTAGATTTTTTTGTAAGTTTAAGTTAACCCTGATGTGAAGTTTTTTCCAATGTTTAATCTCTTTGTCAAATCTTTATTGATAATGCTGAAACTTGCTGAAAACCTTCTCTATGGCATATTGATATCATCCAGAGCTAAATTTTGAAAAAAAATAATTTTTTTCCGTATTCTGGCAGATAATTAGATTTAGTTTTTTTTTTATCCTTCAGGATAAAATTTTGAAATTTTTATTTTTCAGTTTTACATATTTTGACCGATTATAAGACTTAGTTCTTTTTAAGTTTTGGTTAACTCTGAGGTTAAGTTTTTTCAAAGTTTAATAATTTTGACAGATCTTTATAGACAATAATAAAACTTGCTAAGGATGTTCTTTATACTTTATTTTTATCATCCAGATTAAAAATTGGAAAAAAAATATTTTTCCACATTTTGATGGATAATTGGACTTAATTTTTTTTCATTGATTCAGGTTAAAGTTTTTTTTTCAAATTGGTAAAGCTTTGTCAAATACTATAAGATATTGTGGAAAGTTGCTCAAGTGCTTCTCTACATTGAAATATATATCCTTCAGGATAACATTTTAAAGTTTTCCCCCAAAGTTTTACATATTTTGACTGACAATTGGACTCCTGCTTTTTTTCAAAATTTTGTTTAGGTTAAAGTTTTTTTTTAATTTCAATAGCTTTGTAAAATCCTTATGGATATTTATGAATCTTACCAGGGAGCTTCCCTTGAGCATATTTATATCAAACAGACTTAAATTTCGAAATTTAAACAAAATTAATATAGAATACTTTATATACTGGCAATGCTTAGAGCAGGCGAGACACCAGGTTCCGATGGAACTGTACAATTTTTTCCAAATCATTCTAATGAATATTTGCAACCAAAAATTACACGTTTTGAGGATAATATGGGTCAAAATGATCACTTATCTAGTCATATTGAGGTGTGCAGAGCACTTTACTGTGTCTAGCATATTACTGTGTCCAACACATTTTTGTGTCCAGCAAAATACTGTGTCCACACTTGCCCAAAGGAGCTTTTGTTCACCTTTCACATTTCATCGTGCTGCGGTCGTATCATGCTGCGCTTGCGAAGCACCTCTGTTTTACAATGACTAAGGTCAAGATCACATTGACAAAAAAGTCATGGTAACAAAAAACTAAATTTTGTTAATGATGATCATGAGGTTTCTAGACAAAAACTCAAAGTTTAAATCAGATTATGTTGAATTATTTTACTGAAATGTTGATAGCAGTTATATTTCTATCTTAAACTGGATCTATTGTACAAGTTATTAAGTCCAATTGGGTTATGAAAGATATGCACCATTAATGAATTTGGCAATTTATAACTAATATTTTAAATGACTCAACGGCTGTAATGTGCCCCTGGATCAAAGGGAAAGTAGAACAGACATCTCAAGATCATTGAAATTGTGCTAACTGTTTGGGCTAAATTGCCATCAGGATTTTAAGATAACTCAAAGGCCGAGGAAGTGGTATGGAAAACATAAACTATAATGATGAAAGAAGTAAAACAACGAAAAATTTACATTTGGACTTGATCCTTGTTTTTACTGTTTCCATTGACTGATAATGACCGTTTTGTTGATTGTGTATTGATGCTTTTATGCTAAAGTTGCTCTCAGGTGTGCATATTTTTTATTTATAAAGGCATACTGGTTTGTAATTTTTATGCCCATACTTTTAAGCAACTGAGGCATTAAGTTTACCCGTCCGTATGTCCATCAATTTCAATTAAGATTTCTCTTATAGGTTACAATAGCAAACTTATGCCATAATGCTATTTCCTTATGGGGGAGCCCTACTTTGGCAGGAATCTAAAAATAGACCTAGTGGAGTTTCCCTTTCAAAACTTAAGTTACACACATACAGACTTTGTGAACTTCAAAATAAGGAAAGAAAATACATAGGCTAGTACAGCATTTTTATGCGAAAATTGAAGGTAAAAAAGGGGGCAAACTTTTTGACAGGGATTTCCCCATAATTCCAGTGATTATCATTTTTCCCATTTAATAATATTGGAACCCTGTCTCAGAAACGATAAATTGTCTATTAACCTATCGTCAACAAGTTTTATAGTGATATGGTTGGTTTCTTATATTGACCAATCGCACGTCTATCTTTGTTTTTTCATTGGCTTAATCTTGGGGTCAGATCTAGCTAATTACCAGAAATAATAATTGAGATATTGTAACCATTAATTTGATATTTGGTGTGAAGCTTTGTCAAGGTGAGTTGTAATTTGTCCCCTCTTTTGTGGTCTGTCATTTTTAATTTACTGTTTGCCTAGATATTGATTTTATCTCTACTGTAAATTTTCGTCAAAGATTTTTTAGCTTGTATATTTTGGATTGATTTGATGTTAGGTCTGAAACATTAATAATGAAAAAGCATAGTTTTTGAAAGATTTTTAATCATGAAAATTGCAATTTTTAACACAGGTGTGCCCTCATGAAATCCATCTATAGACTGTTTCTTAACTTGAATTTGGATGTGATGTTGCTTACAAAGTTAGAAAAGTTGGTTTTATGATCCTGTATTTACCTGTATTACAGGTCGTTGCATTAGTTGTTGTTGGACAAATTAGATTTCTCGTTCATGCTTTTACAACTTGTCTGTATCACTTGACCCTGATGCACAGTAATGGTTCTTTCAATGATCAGTTTCAAACAGTTAAAGGTTCAAACATAATAATGGTGTATTTCCTTCACCAGGCACACTCTAGAGACATCTATTTTTGTAAATTGTCTCTTTTTTGTCTCTGGTGTAACTTTTAGACTTGGAATCGAGACATAGATGTCTACTCATTGGTGATGGCCTAAACGTTTTGTAAGCTTTACATCACTCAAACTGTTTGACTCAGGTTAACCAAATTAGGTATGCACATATTTTGTGATATGAACTGCCTACCAGTCCGAGTCATTTGACCTTGATCTCATTTTTAATGTTCAGTAACTTTTAAAAAATACAAAATATGCGACAAGTTTAACATTCAAATGAATTTCTCAATACATGTAACTGTTATACATAGACCCACCATATTTGGTCTGTCGTTAGACCTTGTGAGAACTTACCAGTCTGCCATTTGTCATCTTACCTTGAACTTATTTTCATGATTAAGTGACTTAACAAATTTTTAACACTTATAGATATGCAAGTCCATTTCTCAACAACTGTCATACCTAGTCTCATTATACATTGTATTTAGCCTGTGGTTAGATCTTTATGGGTACTTGTAAATATTTTTATGGCATTTGACCATGTCGTCAATTTCATGGATGACTTACTTTAAATTTTATTACAAGTTTCACATTCAAGTCCATTTCACAACAACTAGTAGCTGTGTCCACCATAATTAGATTTTGTTGCGTACTTGCCAGTCTGCATGATGAAATCTGACCTTGACCTTGAAGGGTCAACTCTTTCCACATATGTAAGTCAAATATAACAATTAGGAGGCAAGACATATATGTGTCCACACTTGTTTTGTTGTTGAAGTGCAGTCACTGAAATTTACCCTATATCCTTTAATGTTCATGTATAGAACTACCTGTATATATTAATGGAGGTAATTGTCCCAAAAAGTCAGGTTTAAATGGATGGTTATCCAACTATGGAAATTCACAAAATATTTTACCTTTTGGTAGCGATTAAAGTGGGAGTACTGGTCTATAGATTTTAAATGCAAAATACAACTTAAATGATGACAAATGCCTTTGCAAAGATCTTGCATGTTACACCTACCTAGGTTTTGGTGAAAATTCTGTCTTAATTTGAGGTTCAGGTAAATTGCAGTCCCAGTTAGAAATTAAAATTTGCCCGGTGGTCTTCACAAGACCTTTCATTTGTGAAATGGAAAGTTTGGGGTACTGGTTATGGTACCGTTATTAACTTGAATGATGGTATTTGCATAAAATAAGAGAGAAGATTGCTAACATATAATACGTCTGAAAGAAGCAGGTCCTTGATTTCATCTGAGAGCAGAAGGATGCGTATAGTGGCTCTGGGGTGCTTCACTCTACTATTTATGGTTATCAGCAGCACTGATTAAGGTAAACAGTCTGATGTAACTGGGTCATCAAAAGGTCATGACACAAAGTGCACAAGAACACCAAGGATGCTACATGTACATGCAAATAAAACGCATCCGAAAATGTATAGTCCCGCATATTTGAGACCGTAAAAACAAATGAAACAATGATGTAAGAACAACTAAATATGAACACATTCGTCAAATTCAAAGAATAATGTATGGCCTTAAGGCTTAATAGCCAAACTCTGATACAGGAGCATAGAAAAAAAGAATAGTTTTTAAATTATAATGGGCTCTTCGGAACCTACATGACCTATTTGGTAAAATATTGCGTAGTAACATCAGTGATCAGGTGGTGCAATGCTTGAAGGGGAAGTCGTGGGTTCAATCCCGGCGCGCCCAACCAAACATTAACTAATTTGCTTAAAAATAAGTTTCAACGGGGAATTCAAGGACGGATTCATTATGGTTTTATCACAAGTCTATTAAAGATTCGGTAATGCAAACTGATTGAGGTCTCGCTTGTGGGTATTTTCCATATATTGTTAAAACACGAAGAAGCCAATTAGGCCTTAATTTAAGGGCAATAACTCCCGTATCGACTGCGTACAACCTAGTCATATTTTCACAGCTACGACAGAATTTTTTTTCAGTTTGTCCAATTTAAACAGGGCAATCTCGAGAACATAAGACTACATACAACAAACATATCGATATACAATGCTTACCCTGTTCTGATTTAAAGTCTATTAATCTCAACTCTTGCATTTCTCTATTTGTCAAGAACATACCAATTACAATTATCAATAGTTTCCAAAAGCAATCTACGGTGTTATAAACGGACATGTAATTTTGTATTATCTTGTCTTGGTGAAAGCATCATTCCTTAAAATATTTAGCAAGATCTCAAGTAAGACAGTCTTTGACAATGGGTTAGGTACCCACTAAACACATGTCTTATGTCCTGTCCTAAATCAAGAATTGTGGACATAGATTTGTCTTTGTATTCATAATATTCATATAAGAGCAGTATTATTTTATGCATAGACAATTTTTTTTAATTGGGGTGATTAAAAGGAATTCGAAGATACCAAAGGGGCAGACAGAAATCGTTAAGTCGAGGACAGACAAGACCATGGCCAA
>JAULBM010287434.1:0-16063 GCA_032357055.1 Geukensia granosissima | reverse complement strand
TGGTATTTCCACGCAGCAGACATAAACTGGTGTTGTTACATTCACGAAAGATTGAATTCATGGATACACGTTTTGTTAACCAATACATTCTACAACTCCCCATAAGGAATGCAATTCCACCCCTGATGAACGCCTTGTGCACAAACATTCTTTCCATAAAACAATACTAAAAGGCGGGGACCTTGAGCGCTGCTCTATTTTGGATTCTAAATCATTTGAATTAATAAAAGGCGATGGGAATTTAAGTCATTTGTTTGACAATAATTTGAAAATATTTAATTTCAAAGAAAAAAGATATATATTTCAAGTTACTTTAAAATAATCGCTACAAGAGGCGCTCTTTGTACCCTTTAGGATAAACTAGTTAAATGTAATTTTGGTATTTTACATTTTTACTGAAAACATTGCTCAGATTTAAGAATCAACAACATATTTGAATATAACTTGATATGTGTATACATATTTTGTTAAAATAGGGTTCTTGCTTAATTTTTTTTCTCTTAAAATTTGTTTGTAGGAAATCTTTATAACCATTTGTATAGAAAAAAAGTTAGCTCACTCATTTTTAGCCATAAGTTGGATGTGTAGATATGCTTTACAAAAAACGTTCAAAATTTAAGAACTCACTATATCGACAATAGCTACGTAGAATTATTTGATATTTATAAAACGTGTTTAGAAGGATGAGTAGACGGCATTAAGCAAAAAAAGGGATTGGTTAACAAAATTGTCGCCCGAAATCGGTAAAACAAACATTTACTGATTTCAAAGAAAATTGGTGTGTATAGGTATTGTAATGTAGGGAGAATTTTCCACTTTCATTTTCTATGAGAAGTGTTCCCAATTTTTTAAAGTTGGACATAGTCATTTTGGGATGGGTTTTTTTTACATCAGTAAAGAGTCAACGAATCCTTACATGAATATGGTCTGTTATGAGAACACTGAAATCTCAAAATAGCCGTGGTTTTATAAAACGAGAGGTTCGCAATGACATCAGCCATCGCTTGCAATGGCAATGAAATCTGAATCTCATGTAAAAACATTCCTTGTTGGTTTTAGAGAAAAAAGCCTTTTGTGGTTAATTCTTCCCATGTCCGTGGATTAGTGTGCATTACCTGTGACCTTTTACATGTTTTAGTAAGTAATCTTGTGTCAATAATTTTCTGTATTTCAATTTTCAATGCTTCAAACATAGAGTCTATGTTACATTATGATGTTTGTTGAAAATTATTCCAATCCATATTTAATACTGTTGATGTGTATTTCTCCTTTTTCCGAAAATTCATAGTGCAAATAATTACTTTTGTGCTCGAAATATTTCTCCATCATACTGTAACGTATTTATAACACCTTTACCAAAAATTTTTAGTTTCATCACATATGCGATGCAATTAAAGAAATATTTATTAAAAATTGAAAGGACCTTATTTTGTTGCGTGTTGTAGTTACAAAGCATGCTACCATTTTCCACAACAGCTTAACCTATCTCGAATGCAGAAACTATAAAATAAGCATCATTTTACTGTTCGTGTTTGAAAGGTTTTCTTTCCAAACGAAAACTATAGCCAACAGTACCCTATCGCTATTCTAGCGTGTTTTAATTAAGATTTTTTGTATCACACAGATTTGATCAATTTAAGTCCTCTATTTTCTTACAAAGTACTATATAATTTAAGATAAGTACTATATAATTTTAGATAAAAGGAATTGTTGGTAATTTTTGCATATTTCCGTTGATAAATCCATAAATCATCGACATATGACACTGAAAATATTAAGATAATCACACCCTTTCTATCAGAATCACGTCCACCTATTTTCGATACAACTATTTTGTTTATTGGTATAATGAAAACATATGGAAGATACTTCTTGTTCTAAAAATACAAAGACGCAATTATTCGTGGACAAATAATTCACCATGTAGTTTGCACACTAATTAGCACCACATCTAGCCGATTTATTTTTACTGGTAGTGTTGCTAAGAATAGAAACTGACCAGGCCGATCAATTTTAACTTTTGCTGCATAGATCATATACTGTCCCAGAACAATCCTAGCTTATGTAGCCAACGTATTTGAGATCGAACCATCCTATTTCCAGTAACTATCTTAACGAAACAAACCACAGTCACCAATAAATCTACATTATAGTTATGTATTTCTTGAGAAAGACATGAAATAGACTAAGTGAGTGATCATATTATAGTTATATTTATGACAAACCGGATGATTCTGAACTGCAGTTTATTTAATTTTTTTGTTTGTTTGTTTTGGACCACGAGATTTCGATCTCAAGTTAGTATCAATTTGCATTTGCTCGCAAATGGTATTTCGCTCATGTTAAGGACTTAACTGTTATGTTTAAGGACTCAACTGTTATGTTTGAATGCCATATATTCAATTTTGGTAAACATCTATTTATATATCATATTCTGTCTTTATAACGCAGTTCAAAGATATAAAATATCGTGTATGTATTGTCCTTTTCATAGCACAAGACTTAAAAAAATACGGGACAAATGTCAATAACAGTAAAAGATATCTTACAAATAAAAGATAATCCTGGTAGCCTTCAAAGTTGTTTTCCGTAGGAAGTACTTTTCCTGTTGAGTTAATAAATTGAATAGTCTGTCATTCTACAATAATATCATTGGCGATGTATAATTTATGTTTCTGTGACTGTCAGAAATGTTCAGAGGTTATAAGAATTTATCAATATTTCGAAAGATTGATGAATAAATTTCTTCAGACAAGTTATTTCTCTTGGGACCATCTGATTTACTTTTTTCTTTGTGACTCTTTCACATCATCCCAATCAATGCCAGACTAATTAGCAAAGAGTGATGTGCAGCAACAATTATTTTCACTGATCACAGAATTGATATACGATCATTCGTAAATTGAAATAGATGCAGGAAATAGATTACAATAGAGAAACACGAAAGAATTCAATTGTTGTTAAAGACGTACATGATGGATAATTCAGATGCACAAATAATCGATATTTCAAAGTCGTTAATGGAAATTTTGTGTCATAATTTGTACATTTTGTTTGTCAAATTTGACAAGGAACTTGATTTTAACTGATTATCTTATAACATGATTCAAAATACATGGAATCCAATGTTGTCTCGCTATTGGTAATTTCATTATTTCATTATTTCAGTAATAATTCAGTAAATTTCAGTAAAAAATTCTAAACTTTCTAAACTCAATTCTCAATAACAGACAAAATCATAGGAGGTCCTGGGCCCAAAACATAGGATGTCCTGGGTCCAAAATCATAGGAGGTACAGGGTCCAAAATTAACAGAAGGGGTCCCATATCAAAACAAATAAAATAAGAAAGTCATATCTTACGAAAGGAGTTCTGCAATTTTCAATACAAAAAATAAATCCTTCCGTTCAAAGTTCAAAAATTTAAATAGCTACTGCAACTTTATGTACAACATGTAAAAATTTCATATCAGACAAGTCTAACAACTTGAAGAATAGGTATTTTTGTGCAAACAAAATGAATAAAAAGCCAAATATGCCGAAAGTAGTTATTCTATTCCCTAATCGCTTTCCATAAATAAACTGATTTAACTGTCAATGGAAGCTGTAAATTTGTGTTTCAATTAGCCTGGTATTGATTTTGAAATAATATTTTGAATAGTAATAAAATAAAAAATGCAAAATTATTTCGTCAATCCCATGAAACTTGGCGACGACTTAATAAGAACGTTGAACGTTACTGCTTAAGTAAACAGTGAATAATTCAGAATGCCAAATCCAGAAACATGACGTCATAACAGTCATAACAAGGCAAAATTTGCAATTTTACTGACACAAACTAAATTTCTCAAGGTAAAAAAACTGTTTTATACAATGGTAGTAGCGGAGCTAATGCAGTAGAATTGGAAAATCACTCCTCATATAAAAGTTATGTTGCTGTTTAGTGACTCTTTAGGACAAACCTGCTTACTTCACTGCTGCTTTTTATGAAAAACTAGCTTAATTTATATATGGTTTCATCCTATCTATATAACGAAATTGAAATGAACTGTAAGACATCTTGAAATCTTACCTTCAAAACTCATTTCTATTCATGAATAGCGCGACAGATGAACATTTACATCTTCAGCTCATAAGCAGGTGTAGACTGATTATCATGACAACACCCAACCGATGCCTAACAGTTTATGCAAGAGACATTAAGATGGTCAATTGTTAAGCCATCGCATTGCAATCTCTTCAGTTGATTCACGGTTACGTGTCCCTAGGCAAAATAATCAGGACAATCATGTTGTCCATTAAAATTCTATAATTTAAAAAGGAACTCAACAAATTAAAGTGGTATTCACATTGCTCTTCCTTACGGGCAAATATATGTACATATATATTTTTCGTTTTCATGTGAATTAATTTGAATAAAATTTTCAAGTCAGGTTTTTATTCAAAAATAGAAAATAAATATATAAAAAGTGATGTATTTAAAAAAGACCATAAATAGAAGATACAAATCACCAACAAGTCAGAGAACAGACAAAACCGTAGCCAACGAGGGAAAAGAACGCAGAGTAACAGAACAGAAACACTACAGAGAAATTTAAAGTTTAAGCAACATAGAAGGTGTGAAAACGAGGGCCAGAACATGTCCTGGAATGAAAGCTCATCCTGCTTTACTATAAATATGAAAACTTACGAGACAATAAAAGGATACAAATACAGGTTTCATTGAACTGTATAAACTTCATTATTGCAGGTACAATGTAGGGCCAAAAATAGTAAGCCAATAACGAAAAGCAAAACACTCGATTTATTTCAAGATATATGCAGCTGACCGTCTCACATATTGCATTTGAAATATTTTAATCTAATTTTACATTGTACAATAATTCAGTATCTCATTAAAAATTAATTAATTAATTTAATTATTTTTAGATATACAATGTTGTATTTACACCCGGAGTGATCCGGGAATGACTCGACATTGCACGCGTGGTTTTCCAGGCTGAACATTCTTTAGCGTGTATTACATCCAAAAAGAAAGCAAGAAAGTCTGTTTAACGTTAACATATTTGAACAAAATGTCGTGATAGTCTCGAATGTGTATATTAATAATAATTTAAATGATCGATAATCATTTATACAGATGCTTTGATAACGGCTTTTGTGTCAGAATGTCGCATCACTACTTGTTCACAGCCTGTTGTTTAAGTATTACATTCTCTTGTGTGTATTTAATCATTTCAGCATCCACATTTTCAATTTGTTGCTAAATTTTATTTTATTTTATTTTATTTTATAAACCAAGAATACTTTATTGCAGATTGCAATATGAAATGTTGGTTGGAGGTGTCCTGGCAATGAAAAATGAACATTTTGAAACCGTGAATGGATATTCAAATCAATTCTGGGGATGGGGAGGAGAAGACGATGACATGGCCTACAGGTTTGTTTAATATAATGAAAATATGAGATGTGGCATGATTATCAATGAGACAGCCATCCACCATATGACAGTATAGTTTAAACTGTAACAGGTGCTATTACGTCCTTCAATAATAACGGGAATCCATACCATAACGGAAGCTGTAGAAGGCCGCCAAAATACAAAGAAGGGAAACTATTAATTAAACATGACAATCGACCTAATCTATAGAAAAAAGGAAACAAATAACAACAAATGACTAATTACACAACGACTGCCACTGGACTACAGGTTTCTGGCTTGGGACAGGCACATTAAGTATGCGTATGATTAAACCAGGTTGTTTAAAGTGCTCTTGTTGAAAATGTTTAGATCAAGATTACGTGCAATATCTGTCAATTCAAAATTTTGGTATAACGGCTCGACAAAACAAGTGACATACAAGTAAATGAAGGGATGATTTCAGGAATATGAAATGGTAGAAGTGTGTGTTTTTTTATCGCATATTTTTTCTATTTACATTGATGTCTAATTTTAATAAGAATCCTCACGCAAATAACGACCAGGATCATTTGTATGTAAGCTCATATGTAAAGGGAATTCGAAGATACCAAATGGGCAGACGGAATGACCGACAAGACCATGGCCAACAAAATAAAACGAAAGAAAAACATAGAACACACGACACTGAACTAAAAATTAACTAAATAATGTTTAACGATATTCTCGTTCAACCCTATCGTTTTAATATACATTTCGTACTACCGATTAGGACAAAAAGCTGATATAGATTTTTTGCTTTTTATTTTTAGCAGTTAACGATTGGCTTGACTAAGGTTTTTCGATGTTGATATTGCATAACATTTCATATCTGGTAAACTACGTTATTTCTGTGTTTGTCTAAACCAGATTATGTACTCAATGGCAAGTTATATTTCCCGAATGCTGGTGAGATAATTTCGTAATTTAGTGGATGGCTGTCTCATGGACAATCATGCCAAATCTCCCTTTTCCAATTGACGAAATCGTTGTCAATTTAATGGACAGATTTTTCAGCAGACATTTGACATCCAAATGGGAAACAACTATTTGCCCTTATCGATCCACTTAATTTGTTTATGGCACGAAACTGCCACTGCAATATAACAAGAAAAAAACAAACAAATTAGCTAAATCGTTTAATTTTTTGCTTTGCTATTGAACAATTCTAGCTTCAGTTACCATCGTAACCAAATATATGCATGGTTGTGAATACTAACACCAATAAATCTGGTTTATATTTGTATTAAATACTCGAGATAAACATAGAAGGTAAACTTGTTTTTAAATTTATGACAAACGTGATGATTTTAACTATCAAATTGTGAACTTCCCATATTTGTGTGGCTTCCACTGCCTTTGGGTTTATATGTCTCAGTTGAGAAGGAGTGATGTTGTCATGTAAATTACTAATGCAAGGGTACACCAAATCAAGATTGAAATATTTAAATTTTATAGCCTCCATGCACCATGAATTGGTTGATACATTTGGTATTAATGTATCTCGTCTAATTGAAGTATGTCACCTGTAACTAAGAAATAAGTTTGATCTCTTCTCGGAATGACGTAAATTGAAAACTTATTAAAGATGAAGGTGCATTCATTGGACCACAAATACTTACCATGTCTTTCTTCTTTTTTATTAAACAGTTTTTTTGTTGTCAAAGCATCTGTTCGTTTTGTTTTCGGTTTGCCCAACGTTTTTTCTTTGACGTATCCCTCATGCATTTTCTTTAGACTTTTAATATCGCTTATATGTATAATGGAGCAGTGGAAAACCATTAATATTGTATATGTAACACAAAATTGTATCCATGAAATATTTTCCGCTTATACAATTGTTCCCTGAGATAAAATCGGAGGAAGGAATAAAACTCTTTGATGAATATGGAATATGTCCTCTCGGTTTTTCCTAAGAAATATATAAAAGGAAGGACACTATTTGGCTTACATATACCCTATGTTTTAAGCCATTAATTAAAGTAAGTTAAGGAAAAAATCAGTATCCAAATATTTTCCAGAATTATGTTGACAGGACTTCGAATACTCAGACCACCAACAAATATTGCAAGATACAAGATGTTACGCCATAAAAAACAGGTGCCAGCAAAATGGATATCCAGGTAAAATATTTTTTCATGCTACTTAAAAAAAATGATACATAACAGCCAAACAAATTCTGCATCAATTTGTGAATTCAGTTACTAACCTCAGCAAAAATAACTACACTTTCATCTGCTCTTAGATAAAATTAAACTTTTCCAACAAGTTATATGACGTTTCGTTTTAGCAAAAGGCAAGTGTTTTTAAAAGTAGAATCAGTTACCTAAAATGAGAAATACCTGTTTGGCTCTTCGAGATGAGACTTGAAATGATTTAAAGATATACTGTACAATGAATGCAGCGAGACAGAGTATGCTCAATGTTTTGACACCTGGTATAATATCCTGGTATAACATACGTTTGAAATCAGAACACCTTCAAACTACAATAAAGGGTGAACGTACACAGTAAATCACGAGTAAGCAAAGTGTAATATATGTGTTGTTCGTTCACGAGTTGTAGTTACACTGTTATTACATTGTTGTATTGTTTCTCGAGATGAAACAGTATCGGTATGGGAAATAGCATGTAATATTATATACTTAATGATATTTTTAAAATTTTGAACCATTAATGAATTACTACAGGCGATATGTGAGTTCAAACAACATGGTACTTTAACATATAAGTTTAAGTGTTTTGTGTTTTGATATTACTGCCATTATCACTAGAAAAGGTAGTGATATCTGTTACGTTGCCAGTTAAGGCAAAAGGAACATAGGCCTTATTGAAAATAGGTGGAGAATTCAAGTGCTTGAAAAAGCAAGTTTTTTCTCTTTCGTTAGCCGCACCGTCATATTACTCTTGGTAAAATTCATGTTAACAAGGTTGTACAAATATGGTGATATTCGTCAGCCTGAACACGTGTTTAAATTCTCATTACCAGAAATATAGAACAAATACATAGAAAAATCGACATCCAACATGAAGAAGACCTTTATCGAAACAGACAGGAATATGCAGCTGAATCAAGAGGAATTGACATCTATCAAGTGCAATATAAATACAATATAAGTACAATAAAAGAAATGAAGCCGACATCAGAGTTTCAGATTATAAATAAATACCACAAACCTGGTTATTGGTAAAAAAATGGTTAACGTAATGATTAAAAATTACTGTTTGGTTGCACGTGATAGAAATATTCATTAGGTACGAGATCAGGTATCAGATGTGTTGCCAAAAATTGAATATAGTGTTGAGTTCTATTGTCAGAGCGCTGCAGGCGAATCAATCTTTTTGCAGTGCTGTCGTTGTTGCAGTTAAAATACCAGAATACACAATTTTTACCAGTAGACTGTAATTGGAAAAAAGGAAATTTGATATACATGAAATCATGTAAAATTTATTTCTTACCCTTAACATCAGTGAACCATAACCTTCAATTTTTCTTAAAATGTATCGCAGCATTCTGCAATACTTATGAAAGTATATCCAGAAAAGCGCGTTGCACGCAAATGAATTCGTTAAAAAATAGGAATGCGTTTAATTTCATATCCTTTCTGTTTATATATGATAATGAAAGACAATCGGTATAACAGTATTGTTGTGCAAGATTTGTACGGAGACAAATTTTATATACATTTTTTTTCAGAATCAAGCTGCTAAGTACTGTGACCAAAAGATTTCTCAAGGACGGATTAAACAGTGCCAATTATTCTATAGAAATGTACATGAAAAGAAGATTTTATACACATTTTCGCATAAATGTTGGTGAGCAGCCTTCTTGATACATACTTAAACATATAAGTAAGAACATACAAGGATTTGCCAAAAATGTTCTCCAACAAAATCTCGACCGCTCAATATATAGAAAATAATGCTAATAAAGGAAAGAACAAAAAGCATATAATAACAGAGAACTAAGTATAAAAAGTAATAGCACAATTTCTTTAAAAGTAATGTGTTATAAGGTATAATATATCAAGGTGAAAGATACTGGTAAAAAATGTACGAAAAAGCAAAGTATGTCAATTGTTGTAAAAGTTTACCCTTTCTTTTATCAATACGAAAAAGGAAACAAAAAGATTAAAAAGGTCAAAAAATCAAAGTTACACGTGTGTTTTAAAAAATGTTACTATCTTGACAAAGTCTGTTTTTGTTATGTTATGTTATGTTATGCATATTTTTCGGACAATGGGTGAAAAAAATATGCAGGGATATTTTACCAGTTTTATTTACTTTCTTACGGTATTGTAGTGAAAAAAGCATTTTGAATCAAGTAAATGTTTTAATGCTGATCCATGGCTGAATTTCAAAAAGTGTAAACTGGTTGTGGACGAAACCCGAATTGTCGCTAAATAACCGTTTTTTTTAAATAGTACCGCTTATATCGACGCTACAATCCATTTTGATCTGGTTGTAAGGTATGGCTTTCTTACATGTTGTTTAAGACCTAACTGCGTTTTTTTAAGTTTCAAAATCATTCAGTACATTTGCATTATTCATACATCGCATGGTTTAGCTTCTAATATGCATGAAATCTAGATATGCGTTCCATTATTTTACGTATTCAAATGAATTCAAAGATATCAAAAGGTCAGACAAAAATTTTACGAACAGGGCAGACAAAACTATGACCTAAGTAAAAAGCGGAAATTTAAAAACAGTACATAAAACACTACACAGAAAATTGAAGCATGAACACCACGGAACCTATAAAATCGAGAGCTCTGGTACTCCGGAAGGGTAAGCAGTTTCTTCTCTATTAATGTCACACTTCGTAATCATAATTGGTTCGGATTTCCTTGTCGATGTGGCAAAGTTGCAAAATGCTGCGTTTTGCGAGGTTTTTGGTTTATTTTGAATAACAGTTTGTAAAATTTAGTTGTTTTAACGTTATTCGTTACAACATATTATATTATTTTTTTTCTATTTCATAGATTCTCATTGCATATACCTAGATGTTTTTAATAACAACTTAACTCTCTCAGAAACTAATAAAAAAAGATCTATAAGATATATGGTATCGTAAACTTCTATTAATGTTTGCCGACGTTCTGGCGTTTGTCAGTTCTTTAGGTAATTGTCTTTATTTAAAAGCCAGTTTTTATATCATGCGTATAATTCATTACAGATTCACATTATTCTTGAGTCTTTATAGTATTGCATTTTCTGATAACTTAATTTCACGCAAACCTTAAATGGTCCTGTGACATGTGGAAAGAAATTACCTCGTTTGAATTGCGTGTAAAGAACGCAATTCAAAGGACTATTAATTTTATTTTGTAGTTTTTGGAGTTTTTTTTTTTTTGTTAATTACTTAGACATGCACTTGGACCGTTGCTTGTCCTTATATAACAGTTTTAAATTATATTTACATTAAAAATTTCCGACTGAAAAACTAGAAATATGTGAAAAAGTTTTTAAATAGTTTATTTGTTTTAAAAGAAGAGCCACGAGGGCCGTATTTTTGCTCTTACAGTCAAGCACGTCAATATGAAAACCTTATTTTTTTCAAATTGTCATATTTCAATAACAAAATATTGTTTTCCTAAACAACAAATTTTAATTATAAACTCTACTTCACGAAAATGACTTTAGCGAACATACTTCTGATGATTTTAGAAATTCTTTTTATGTTGAATTAAATGGTGATATTTGACGGTTTTTGGACCTTTTCAAGGGGAAAGCATAGCCCTTTTTTCAGGGAGAGAGAGAGATGGCAAAGGGAATGAGGAGGAGGAATTGGAGGTCATCCTTCTATCAGAATGGCGACTCTGAATTCATGCTTAATATGGCATATTTTATTGCAACCATTTTGACGTACAAAATATCAGCTACAAATAATACCTTTTTACCTACAAATTCCCGATTTCAATTGTTAAAGGTGAAACGAAAGAAATCCGAAGGGCCAGACAAAAGGAGACGTCGACAGTGACGCAATTTCGAGTACACGAACAAGACGGAACATGACACATATACATATAAAACTAAAAACAATAACGAAAACGAATAGATTAGTTGAAGAATCTTAGTGAGTAATTCGAAACAGAGATAGAAATTAGGCAGAAAATGGGAAGGTTTCATGGGATAACAACCTTCAGGCAGAGACAGTGAACAGCCTGTTTTTGGTTCAAATTTTAACAGGAAAAGATCTTTCTTCATCTTTGAAACATACATAACATACATTCCACATAAAAACAACGACATCAACTGAATAACAAGTCCATGTCTTGGGACAGCCACCTAAATTATGTGACGGGGTGAAGCATGTTTGTAAGTACTCAACTCTCACCCTAACCTGGGACAGTGGTCTGACAAAACATGAAAACCAAACTTTAAAAACCAACTGCAAAAGGTTCTGCAGACAACGATGTATTTGTATCGCCTTTCGTCGATCTTTTTTTAGAAAACAACGAATAAGATCCTTTAGTCTTGATTTAAAAGTGCATGTGGTAAAACTGCATAAAGGGTGGAAATATTTTGATGCGGTGCGTCTTCATAGTGGTAAAAATAAAGGTAAAATCTTTGAAAGCGGCATGGATCCAGCAATAAAACACTATGTTGTAATGTTAAAAGATGTATTGTATCGTAACGTATAAATATTATGATATATATCATCATCAATTTCAAACTTTACAATTACATTAAAAATTTGGCAGAAATCAATTGTTCAACATTTTTTAACTCAAGAGGAAGCTAAAGAAAACCGAGGGAACAGACAAAAGGGGAAAGTCGACAGACACGGCAATCTCAAGAACACGAACAAGACAAAACATGACACATATAAATACATAAAGTAAAAACACAAAACTATGAACAATGCGGACCCCACAAAAAATAGCTGGGGGTTAACTCAGATTGTCCGAAAGGGTTAGCAGTTCCTGTCTCTTTAAAGACAACCGCCGCATTGTACATTTTCCAACTCAGTATTAATCATTTCAGGCAGGTTAAAGGGGACGGTTTTATGGGATCACAACCTCCAGGCGGAGAAGCGAACAGCCTGTTTTTGTTTTTGATTTTCTTCTTCTTCTTCTTCTTCTTTTGTTTACTCAG
This sequence comes from Geukensia granosissima, assembly GCA_032357055.1. Lineage (NCBI taxonomy): Eukaryota > Metazoa > Mollusca > Bivalvia > Mytilida > Mytilidae > Geukensia > Geukensia granosissima. The sequence goes on along the minus strand of JAULBM010287434.1, from coordinate 3,506 downwards.
CAGCTTCACAAGAAAAGGTCCGTCTTCAGTTGTGAAACGGATATTCCATACCGGCATGATGTCTTCAGCCGAGGAGCAATATATCCATGTCTGAGCAGGTTTTGTGTCAACGACCCATCTTTGTCTTCAAATCGCTGTTTTGGACATATACTTTTGAAAACGTATGAGCTGGGAGATGAATACGCCGTACGTGGGGGCAGCTGTAATGTTACTGCAAATGAATGAGAGGTTGACTATTTGGAAAATTGAAGTCATCACGTTTGTCACAGTTTTTTAACTAAAAAAATAAATCACTTTAATGCAATTTTGCTGTTAACAAATTATCTGTGATTCGTTTGTCATAGATAGTCATTGTAATTTAGAAATTTTAAGAACAAAACTTTACGACACGAGAGATTACTTTGATGTTCCCATTGTAAACTTTCCGTTCTGACATGTCTAGCAACATTCTAGAGGTGGCGTGAAGCAAATGTGGATTCTAAAAACTTCCAAAGATCTGTTAGAATTTCTCAAATCAAGGTCCCTTTCTTCTTGTAATAGCATCAAAACATTTGGTTTTCCACCCTGCATACTTCTATTGCACATTCAAAAATTAAGAGCTTTGTTCACCTCAGTTTTGTTAAAACAGATGGCAAACGCAGAAACAAATATTTGGTTCTAGAGAGGGATAAACCTTATTTTGTTATTAACCACTCAGATTCTAACGAAAAGTATCCTAGAGATAAAATATACTAGATTTATTGATTGGCAACATTTTTGTTATGTTTGTTTCAACAGACTGTCGGCGTTCAAATGGAGACCAACGGTGCACCTCTTATCGGCGATTTTTTTCCTTTATTCGTATGAAGCTGATTTATACAGAGCCTTCTACAGAGAAAAGAGTAAAAGTTTACTCAATCCTTTGGTTTCACTCCGCTATATAGATGATGTCCTTTCACTGAATATCTGAATTTGGTGACTATGTTGACCGCATCTATACTATTGAACTAAATCAAAGATACTACAGAAACAGAAATGTCTGCTTCATACCTAGATTACATCTAGAAATTGACAGTAAGGGCTGGTTAAGAACAAAACTTAACGACAAGAGATATAACTTTCCCTTTGTAAACTTTTCGTTCATGTCTAGCAACATTCCAGACGAACCTGCATACGGAGTGTATATTTCTCAGTTGATACGCTACTCCAGGGCTTGTGCTTCCTATCGAGATTTTGTCGATAGAGGGTTGCAGATTTTATTGATAGAGGGTTGCAGCTGACAAGAAAGCTATTGAGCCAGGGGTTTCTCGGGGAAAGATTAGTCATCACTCCGGACATTTTTCGGTCGCCATCATGTTTGGTTGTTCGGTACGAAATATCCATTTCACAAATGACAATGGATATATTTTATGGTCGCCATCACGATCGGTTGATTCATATGGTATCAGTGTATCTCAGCTAGTTATGGACCTGTTACCAGTATCAGTACCAGTACCAAAAATAAGTTGACCTCTTCTCGGATTGACCTTAAACGGATAAGAGTTTATGGATTCCACGACGGGTGTTGCTTATCCTTCTAGACACCTGATCCCACTTCTGTTTATATAGGATTTCGTGCGATTCCTCCGAATTTGACACTCTTGACTTGGACATCCTATTTGACACCGATTTTGACATGAGGTGTTGCGCGCAAGACAGGGATGCTTACCCTTCTGGAGCACCTGACCCCATTCCCGTTTGGTAAAGAAGTTCGTGGAGTCCAAGACTTTGTTCCTTTTGTTTCCATTTTATCTTTTAGTTTGTTTCAAACTTGTTTGTCTCTTTGGACTATGAACTTTTGATCTCTCAAACTGGCATTCTACACTGGACTTCCCACTGACCTGACTACAAAATTGTTTCTATGGCAAGAAAAATTGAAAATACGGAAATTCGAAACGAATTGCACCCGGTAGTTGTCACTTCCGCTGGTTTGCCTTCCTATTTCGATTTGTTTAGATTTGAGTTATTCATTTACTTCATTTTGTTTGGATTACGGACTTCCTATGTTTTGGTTCTAATGCTAATGATGAATGGTTACTGCTTAAAATTGATACATAACATATCAAAATTCACCACATTTACTCAAAATTAGTAAAGTTCTTAATAAAAAATAAAAATAAGTAGTGTACATATAATTAGCTTGCAATTGACTTATAAGTTTTGAAGAAGTTGCGGCTAATAAATAGTTATTCCTATGAAAATCGCATAGTTCCGGGGGAACCCGAACTATCCTCCGAATTATAAATCGCAAATGTATGTGACATTATGACTGTTTCCATTACCAACAACAACTTTTATCCGTTTCTATTCCGATAATCTTCGCAAGTCACTTGTAATTGAATCTTACATAACTTGAATAAACTAAGACAAATCATAAAACCAAACGTAAAACCAGACGTTCTCAAGAGATCATCATGTCATTTCTTATTTGTTAAGAACCTTATAAATGTTGCTTTATTTTAAATTGGTAATCCTAAAATTAGGTTTGATATGTCTGATGAAAGTTCAGTTTTAAATTAATTTTATTATCTGAGTAGGACAGAAATGCGACGGTGTTAGCACCTTTTGTGAATGGTCTGTACATTGCCTGTTGCAAAGGTCAGGGGATTTTGATGTATGAAAGTAAGGATAAGAAAACAACACAAAAACAGGAGCACTCAACATTTTCTTATTTTTTTATAATCAAATCGCATTATTAGAAATAAAATCGTATTAAAACCATAAATAAAATTTTAACGTAGAAACTAAAAATATTCCATCAGTCAAAAAAATAAGAAACAACACAAGTTTTAGGGGCATAGAGAATATGTATACATACAACAACTGCAAAAATACACCTTTTAAAAATATTCACAAAATACACTGTACGTACACCCATGTCTGGAGACGCGTAGTTTGCTTCGAATACCGCTAGCAGTTTTGTCGGGCAAACAGAATACCGCCAGCAGTTTTGTCGGGCAAAGAGAATACCACTAGCAGTTTTGTCGGGCAAAGAAATATTTTTATAATATTGATTTTGCTTTCTTGATTTTTTTTACAATTATGGAATAATCATGAATCAGAAGGACAATATGATAATAATAATAATAGAACCAAGTTTTATCATTTAACCATTTGAAAGGTGTCGGGTGATATAGAAATCAATGGCCAAAAATTTGGAATATTATGAAAGTTAGAAAGTAACAAAAAATAATTGGCGATAGTTTAAACACCTTAAATAAAGCAATAACAAAAAACAAATTTACGAAGAACTAAACGTCAATATAGCTTAATCGATATCAAACTATATTTTGTAAAAAAATGATAATAATAAATTATTTCATATCGCATCATTAGAAGAAGGAATTCGAAGATACCAAAGGGGCAGACAGAAATCGTTGAGTCCGAAGGCAGACAAGACCATGGCCAACGAAATAAAACGAAAGACAAACATAGAACACACAACACTACACTGAAAACTAAAGCTGGAGTAACACGAACCCTACAAA
>JAULBM010287423.1:0-16063 GCA_032357055.1 Geukensia granosissima | reverse complement strand
TGTGTGTGTGTGTGTGTGTGTGTGTGTGTGTGTGTGTGTGTGCGTGCGTGCGTGCGTGCGTGCGTGCGTGCGTGCGTAGGTGCGTGCGTGGCTGTGTGGGTGTGGGTGGGTCATGATTACCATATAGAAAAAGAAGATGTGGTTTTCTCTTGTCCCTTTTACGTTTTTTTTGATTTCAACCGGATATTGTCATGCAGATGCCTGAAGAAAGAAACAAATGAGTATTTTATGATCCATTCATCACCAAGGTTGGAATGTTAAACATTCGGTCAATCTATAGTTTAAAACCCAGGTATCTTAATGATATAAACCATTACCCTTTTCAAAGTCCAAAGCAACATATATAATCCAATTGCCCTGCATGTTCCAGTGAAGTTGATAAGAATAATTTTTTTTCAATCTTCTTGGATTACTGAAGTTCATACACATTTTGTTATTGTGAATTTATGCTACATATGGTTTAACAATTGATTATTTAATATGAATAAACTTTCATGTAGGACAAGCGAGGAATCTTACGACTCCTGGTATCCTTTTTTTATTGTAGATGAGACCATATTTTAGGCTGTGTCCCTGATGGCATTTTACAAAATGCGACAAATAAAGCAGGTATAAAAAGTACACTTAGGATTAAAGAAAACAAAAAAAATCCTGAAATTAAGCATTTGCGCTATCTCCGCAAGATCTATAACTATGATTCGAATCATGCAAATCGAACACGTTTTGTTATAAGGTTGAAACTAACTTTTGAACAATGCAGTTTCCGAGACGATTAAGATTTTTGTCATTTTTTCTTAATGCACGAGTTACGTATTTTAATCTATTCTGGTGTTGAAAAATTAACCATTGTTATACAAAGCGTTTACACTAAAAAGACAGACATAAAGATGGAAAAATGAAAAAGGTAGCAGATAAAAACTGTTTTTACCCGAAAAATCCACCTTAAATTCCTGATTATGTAAAGGCAATAAAACAAAACTAAAATAATAGGGAAATGAACTCGAGACCCAAAACGGGCAGACAAAAGTTGTTAAGTCTGAAGGCAGAAAAGATAATGACCAACAGAATGACAAACATAGCTAACACAAAACTACACTGAAAATTTAAGCTGGTGCTAGCCGAACCCTCCAAAAACCAGGGTGTCTTCAGTTGCTCCGGAAAGTAAACAATTCCTGCACCGCGAGTGGCGCCCGTCGTTTTACTGAGTAGAAAAAGCCGATGTATAGTCAAAATCGATTTTAGTCACAACCGGTATATGAACGGATTTGTACTCACGAAATCATTTTTTAGTCAATTCATTCAATCGGTAAATGTTGATGAAATTTGTATATATTTGTTTATTGTCGATAAAGACCAAAGTGCAGAAAAAGAACAAACAACTGATTTTGAGTCAGAACAAGATGAAAATGGTAAGATAGTTTTATATGTAAGAGCTTTTTAGTTATCCAAACTTATAGTGTCATCTAGATTAATGCCATAACGTTCGATTGATCGTCCGCTCGTCCTTCAAAATCCGTCCTCGTCTTCATGGACTGTACTGAACGGTACAATATCTACTGCGTTTAATTTTGATTATATTATTGTTCTGATTATCGTATACACGTATTACATTATCGTTATTAATCTCGTGAATCAGGAGACTAAAGAGACCGCAACAAATCTCGAAAGAAACTTGAGCTTACCACAAAGCATGAACAATAACTGTAATTAACTGTAATTTGTTTCATATTCATTTCAATGGTTACACTTTCGATAATGGATAAATATCTTTATGACCTAATTTATGACACATATAGTGTGACTATTCGAAGCAGATACTTAAAACCAAGATGAAGAAGGGCAAAATATAACTTTCCATAAAATCTGGAAAAGAAATAAGAAGTCTCATCTAGGGTGGTATCTCGTCACTAAAGGAAAATGGACGACAAATGAAAAACCTGAGAAATATCGATTTAAGCTGGCGTTGATTTTTGTTTGCCCGATAAAAGTGAAAGTGTTTCTAGAAAATCTGGGGCATCCAGAAATACTCAAGGCTCTGAAGCTGAACTTCGAGTTATTCTTATATATCATAAGCAGCACAATTGAAAAAATGACATGTCGAAGAATGGCTTCGATTAGAAATGTCTTTTGAAAAATAGAACCGGAAGTAAATGACACTCCTAGAAAAATCGAGCTTGTTGTCAATGTATGACGCCATCCGAAAGCGAATGCCGCCTGTAGGAAAGACAAGAAGGCTCATGAAATAGCTAACGAGAAACGGCTTGTTTCAATAAAAAAAAGCCCTGCAGTTGAACCAGTAATCGCTGATCTTCCCCATTCAGAATCGCAGAGGAAGAGAGACTTTGAAGACGCCAAAACCAATATTTTAGATTAGGATATTAGTCGATAGGTCGATTTAGACAATCACCTACCTTTTGATTGAGAAAACAGCTGACTCCGTTTCAAAACTTTACTAACTTAATGCTTTAAGAGCATGATGTTGATGAAAACTTCAATTATTTCCCAAAATATAACGCAAAATATAAACACAAAAAGCCCCTCCGACATTGTTTATATTCACATACATGCTACCATTGAACAGAAGACTGTTTAAGTACAACTTTGCGTCACAGAAGTAACCTTTTCAAATGTTAGCTTCCTTGTCATCAGGGATTGTAGCTTTATTTGAATTTACTATTTGCATGAAACGTCTGCATAAATCCGTTAAGTTTCAACAACATATTTTTACACAAGAACATCCTGGCAACAAATATGAGCGCCTGCCTCAGAACAATCAGCAACCAACCGTAGACTAAATTTTTGTCCTGTAACGATATATCGTCTTACCAACCCATGAACTTAAATCACCGTCAATTGTGTCAATGTAAATGGATACAGTTGGACTTTATTTTCATGCTTCTGTGGCCTAACTGCTAGAGAAACGCATAACCATATTACGGGAACACATGTTCTGTTTATGATTTGCTCCTTCGAATCTAAAAGTAGTAATGAATATCGATCCACTTTAGTGCCTGTAGACGCGAACACTATTCGATGGCTTGGTATTTACAGAAAGAGAACAAACAAGAAGCGTCAAGCTAAAAGGAGAGCAGATAAGACATCTAGCAAAAAAACTGAATTGTTTTCAATATATTCTTTACAAATCGATATACGTTCGATTTACAATTCTCAGCCGATTTGGAGTATAAGCCAAAATTCATATAGGTTTTCCCTTCTTCCAGAACGTGGTTTCCTAGCCTAAATGTCTTCTTCTCTGAGAATTTGTATTATACTGGGACTAAATTTGGCTAAAAGATCATTTGTTGTACTTCTTTCAAGGTCTTATCTTACATTTCTGTCGGACATTGAAATTCACCTCCATTGTTAAGATAGATAAAATTAGTGGTCGTTGATGGAAATCTACATAAAGCAAGCCATATGTAAACGAAATGCTGATAATTAAACACTTAACACGCAAATTAAGCTGAAAAATCCCGCCGAAAACAAATATTGTTAACCATAATTGTCTTCATAACAAGGACTGGTCATAACAACGGACAAAATAATGGTCAAGAGCATTGCGAAAAATAAATATTGCTCACTACAGCAAGCTCCCTCAGGCATCCAAGTTTAACGCTAACCCGAATCACAATTATATAACAAACTACACGAATAAATTTTACATAAATTTCCTTTGGTCACTACAGCAGGATATAAATGACAACAGCCTTGTAAAACATTGTTCTTTATCACACATCAAAAACCTGTAAAATAACAAATATTCCACACTACAGGAGGCTTCTTGAAATACAAACAAATCGTTCACAATTGTCAAAAATGGTTCGATTGTTTAATATTTTCACATTACGATCGTAAAAAATACCACATGACAAAAGTGATCAACTAGCAGCGTATCATAAATAATAAAATCATAAACTCATAAAATAATCGTATATGACATGATAGTCTTACATGCTGTATCAAAAAATGGCACCTAGCCACCATGTTCCTCAAAACAATGTTTCTGCTTATTATTTTTGTTGGTGTTTATTTACAGATTATACAATTACCTGTATGAACTTAATTATATACTCGGCAGTAGCAACAGGAGTTATAGTTCTACTGGCGATTTGTCAACTGTACAGCAGACGCAGACAAAACACAAACAACAATTCTGTAACAAAAGACGATGCAGATCACATGCAAAATGAACAACACCTACAAAGCGAAATAATTGCTTCGGACGAAAACGTTTATTACGTGATTGACGAAAACATCGATAGCCTCGGAGAACAGGAATGTTCCAACCGAGAGGTTATTGACAGGTCATCAAGTTCTCAGACAACTCATGGAAGCCCCGAGAATACCGTCAGTTATGAACACCCATATCATAGTCTAGACACAAAGAGGGATATCCACCCATACGAGGAAGTTTGCCAAAATACCGAATCTGAGTTTAGGTTAGAATTTCAAGAAGTCAAAACTCTAACTGCAGAAACTGAAATTTAGATTAAAACTCATGATTTGTCGAAAAGAGTCCACATCGAAAAATGAGAAACTTTATGAGACAAAAGTAAATACTTGGCTCTGTTTTATATCTATTAACTGTGTCGATATTTGAGAAATACTGCGTTATCTGATTGGTCGGGGCAGCACTTGACTTTGATTAAAATATCGGTCTTTCTTTCGGCATCGAATTTATTTATTATATTTCACTCCAACGTCATTATCAAAATTTGCACAAGTGGTAGAAAAGTTCATTAACTCTAAAAAGCAAACTATGAAAGTTCCCATTTTCCTGTCAAAACTAGGAATGGTGGAATAAATAATTGTTTAGGATGAACAAATTGTCATATTTCAATTATGCAAGAGAAATTAATGTAAAATATATTATAATATAATTGACCATTATGTTATGTAATAAATACAAATGATTATCCAACGCACATCCAAATATGTTTATAGAGGACATTCATTAAAGGTAACACAATGTATGTGAAGAAGAATAATTTCTGTAAAGTAGTATTGGTATTCTACTTACACGTTTACTGCTGCAGGATATAGTGAATATTGCTATGTTATAATGTTCATTTGAATTAATAATTTCTCATTATAAAAATAGGACATGTGGCATGATTGTTCATGAGAAAGCCACCCACCAAATGACAGTAGAAGTTAAACTTCTACAGGTCCCAATACGGCCTTCAATACTGAACCAGAGTCCATACCACAACGAAAGCTGTAAAAGGCCACGAAATACAAACTGTGAAACTAAACGCGACAATATACAATTATGGCCTTCTTAGGAGGTGGACATCCATAAAGCCCTCGGGAAAACAACCTTTACAAGTTGACAATTATGGATGTCCATCGACTAAGATTGGCATAATTGTTTTATTAAACGAATCCAAGTAACTATGAAACAGAATTACTGATAACCAAACATTTCTGTGTATCAAGCTACAGAAATTGACAACAGATGAAAATATGAATGACAATGACAACTGACAATTCTGATATCACACTTAACATGCTTAAAATGGAGATCAAATAAAGCAAGCAAGCACATAAAATATACCAGAAATCTGACAACAGATAAAAAAACTCTAAATAATCAACCGAAGACACCGTCCTGCAGTTGCCATTTCTTTACGTTTTGCAGACGATTTCCGTTTTGCGGTTGTCGCCACCTAGTGGCGAAAATTTTGGGGTTGTCGAGGGTGACAACCCTATTATATACCGTGTGTTGTGAAAAATTGGGGTTGTCGAGGGGAACGTCGCAATCATAAAAGTCACCTGACAGCTAAACGGACCAATCATGATTACTTATATATAATGAGGTTTAATAATTTGTAAGATAAAGCTTAATATTTTCAGTATAAAAATTTTAAGTATAATTTATCACCCAAACCATGGTAAAGAACTTGGAACAGGTTTTAATTCTAATTAGAATACTGAGGCACTCCAAATTAACGAACTTACTCAGAGGCAAACTTATTATTGTAAGATCGGTATCGCGTGTAAGGGTTTGTCAACTTTGTAATGCTACACTGTGAAACATTGTCTACCCTTTATAAGGAACCAGAACAGATATATAGGGTAATACCTTTATTCTTATCGAATGCAATGTTTGACTGGGCTACTTCAATAGATGTACTCTCGTTGATTCTGCTCTGCATCTATAATGTAAGTTAACTAAACAATACATTTAATGATATAAATAGATTTTCTGCTTTTGATATCTACAAATACCCCCCACCCCCAAGAAAAGTAAAAAAAACTTTGCCGTTTCTCTGAAACATAACAAAGTTTTAATTAAGTATACATTGTACCGCACAAAATTCTGAGGTTTCCTCTTAGTTTGAAGTGTGTTGACATGAAACCATTACGGTCAAATGGCGACAGTTTCTGTTTTAAAAAGAAAGATCAAGAGACAAAATCTTCAGTATATGAATATCATATGTGATGACAAATACTGTTGTTCTTTCTAAATCACTGTAAGAGGGGGTAGGAGGGGGTCTGATCCCGGAATCCTGATCTAATTTTGACAAAATCCCGCTATCCCGAAATTAAACGAGAAAAATCCCGGATCCCGATAAATAATACGGTCCAGATGTGATGTGACCTAAATCCATCTGCTGAAACGCAAACCACCATGATAAATGATACATGTGCAAGTACAACTAACTGAAAATAACTGTCCGCATTATTTTAGAATTCTTTTTTACTTTTGTGAAGCAAATATAAAAAAAATCCCGATTTCCCGAGTGAAATTTCACGAATCCCGGATCTCGTTTTTGTATTTTCCCGTAATCCCGAGGTAAAAATGATTTCATCCCGAATCTCGCTACTAATTTTTCCCGAAATCCCGGAGTCTAACGGTACAAATCCCGAAATCCCGAACCTAAAATTGTCCAGTCCCGGCGTCCCGAAAAAGGTCCTACCCCCCCTCATATATGTTTCACAACGAGTGAGAAATGTTTATTGCAGGTTATCAACTTTAATTTCAAAATAAATAATAAACGAGCCTCTGGCGAGTTTTTTTTATTTTGAAATGAAATACCGAGAGTTAATAAGCGATATTCACTCCTACGAGTCGTGACATCTGTTTTTCTAATGATTAATTTTTTAATTAATGATTGATTTGACATGAGCTACATGGCTGGTGTCCTGCTGGAAGCAGAGACTGTTTACTCTTCCGGAGCACCTGAATCTACCCCGATTTTTTGGTGGGGTCCATGTTGTTCATTTGTTTTTCAGTTTTTAGTGTTGAGTTTTTGTCGTTTTGGTCTTGTCCTCGTTGTTCTCCGGACTTTGTCAGTACTTTTACATTTTCTCTTTTCCTCGAATATCCCCTTGGTATTTCTTGACACATTTTATTGGCATTTTTTTATACGCGCGGAGTAAACGGAGATTTCGCAGAGCGATACTTTAAATACCAGACACACCAATAGAAATGTTCCAAATATTTTACTCATCATGAGATAGGCCAATCAAATTCTAGTATCTGCTTTGTGATAAACTTTTAAGTCTCGTTTTAAACTTCAAATATCTGTTCATGCAAGACTTGTATCATAAGAGAAATTTACACTAACTGCAGTGTAAACCTTGCAAAGATGCAATTAAACATTGAGAGGTCCCATTTTAGATTCATATCAGATGACATCAAGCTATCTCAGCGTACTTTAACATAATTGGAAATTTACTTTAAAATCAAGTGGATAAGATAGTACTATAAACGTTCACATTATTAATCAGAATGATTGATATACACAGGATATTTATAGATACTTTTATATATAGTCAAAAGTACAAATAAACATATTAACATATTCAAGGACAGACTAAGAGTACGTCAATGATGTCATGCTGTTAATCATTCCAATTTTTTCAACCTTGTTAAGGCACAACCATTTGATTTTTTTTTGGGGGGGGGGGGGGGGTAGTGGCATATGGGCCACAAAAAATTGAGTTCGACTGCTTATCGGGCAAGAATTTTTTTCATGTATGGATAATGTCAGAAAATTTTTTTGGAAAATTTGTGTTTTCCAATGACCATACAGTGTGCTAGATTATGTTTTTGACAAAAATCGGGGTCATAAATTTTTTTTCTTAAAATATCCCAGGCCACCCCTCCTAGAAAATCAAAAGGTCCCTGCCTTGCCTAAGACATATTATCTAGGATTACAAGTAGACAAAATGCGTTGTAATTTCCTTTCACATTTTAAGTTTAGTGTAGAATACCGATGTTGGAGATCAAATGTGCATAGCCCAAAGCTACAGGACAAATTTGAAAAAAAAACTAAAAGATAAAAACGAAAACAAAAGGAACAAAGGCTTGGAATTCACGAACTCATTTACAAAACAGGAGTAGAATCAGTTGCTCCACAAAGGAAAGTAAAAATTGACTACATTTGCAACATAAAGAGTCAAAAATTATCTACAATTATAATTCCAGTAGTTACATGGAAAAGTATTGAGAGGGTTGATTAAGGTTTTCTATATTTAAGTTTCAGTGACGTGTTGTGTGCACTTTATTTTGTTTGTCCCTTCGATATCTCTCGAATTTCTCTCGTATTTGTAAATGATCTTTTAAATGGTTTATGACACCCAAACTTTCGTGGAAAATGTCAAAGGTGATTCTTCCTGAAATATTACTTGACTTTCAAGATAGATATTCTTCTTCAACAATTTTGTGGTGCATCACCGTCTTCCATCCAGCATTAAGGACAAGGTCAAATACAGTTTAACATATCTGCTCTGAAGCAACTGATGTAATAACAAATAAAATATACTGTAAATGCAGAAATTATTCCGATGTTTTTATTATATCGGATAATGCGACAGAATTGCAATTGCAATAATTAGAACTTGCAATTTGAACTTTTCTATTTATGTTGTGAAACACCTTTCGAACATTCGCAATATTAAATACACGCAATAATTTCTGAATTTACTGGTTGCAACCAAACTGAAATGAGTTGATTTTTAGGTGCTCTTTCAAATTTTGGTTTAGAAATGTAACATTCTGCTGAAGATTAGCATAAGGCGCTAAAAAAAGCAATTAAATGATCGCCGTTACTGAAACCCATTTCCTTAATAGATTAAACTATTACTTCCTTACAAAATTTTATCAGTTCCTAATTGCATGTGAAATCAGGTAATCGATACATGTACCTTGGTGACTCATTGTATTTTTCTTCTGTTGCTGTCGTGACCTAGCACGTAAAAACCTAAGCTCAGGATGTCGGTAAAGTACAAACTTGTACCCGTGGCAGATATAGTACAAATATAAAAATAGAAGATGTGACATGATTGCCCATGAGACAGCCATCCGCTAAATGACAGTCGAGTGTAAACTTCTACAGGTCCCATTACGGCCTTCAAAAATGAACCAAAGTGCATACCCTTGCGGATTCTGTTAATGGCCCTAAAACAAAATGTGAAACTATTGATAAAGCACAACAATTGACCTAATCTGTTGACAGAAATTGTGCACAAACAACAACAAACGACCAAAAACACAACGAAAACCAGTGGACCATAGGCTTCTGGCTTGACTCGCACACAAAGCATGTAGCGGGGCAAAACCAGGTTTAATCAGTCAATCAAGCATGTAGCGGGGCAAAACCAGGTTTAATCAGTCAATCTACTTCTGTAACAGCGACAATTACGTTTATCAACATTCAATTCTGTAACAGCAGCAATTATCATGTCTTTAAAGAACATTCACGCCTCCAAGGATTATTTGATGCTATTGTAAATAATTTTAAAAAAAAATTCCGCTGAACCTAACTTGATGAAGATATAAATCTTACTGAACATTACTTTGTAAAATCCGTTTTCGCGCAACTTGCAAAATTTTCCGTTATTAATCTAAGTGTCCTTTATGAGACACCATAAAATTCTTGTAATATCTAAAAATCAGGAATTTAGTGATACAAGGGGAAAGTCATAACTCTCTCATGTCAGACAAGTCTGACAACTGGAATGGTGAATAGCCTCAGTGACCTCTGGTCCACCAGTAGGGTCATCGTCACTGTTGTTTCAAAATACTTGTTTACTAATGTTGAATAAATATTGTATATTTTGATGTGCTATATGTACATTTAATTTCAAGGAGCAACCTCTCATCAGTAGTCTTAGCATAAAAATATGGAAGGCCCGAGATCCAAACAGAGTAAAGAAGTACTAGAATCCAAGAAAATCTAACAGGGAAACCGCGACAGGGATAACTACTGAGTGCATTACGTTAAGAAGCCTTTTGGTTTCCGAAATGTCTCATTTTTCATCAAAATCAGGCTGTTATATGATCTTTGGAGATTTTTTAAACTCATTTTTTGTCTGAAATAAAAAAGGAAAATAACCAAACCTTGAAATTTTAGGCGCGATAAACAACCAACCCTTGAAATTTTAGGCGCAATATTGTATAATCACAATAACAGAATATACATCCGAATTCAGAGAGAAAAATCAGTAGCCTTACATAAAAACTTAATAAAATGGTTATTTTAACTGTTAGACAGTTCAATTAATTCTGGTGCGAGAATTTATGCTATTTATGTTATTTTAATATGGTTCGAAAATATACAATACCCATATTCCATTACCATAATAGTTTTCGTGCACTATTCGTGGTATTTTTAGATTAAGTTCCTAAAGCATAGATGGTTATTAGTGAATAGGTTTTACGTTTTAACGCCTAGTATAAGGGTTAAAAAAAAGTAGAGTGATCATGATACAGACACTCTTGACATACATCTCTATCGATCAATACAGTAGATAAAAAGGTTGTAGAAAGTAACGACTTAACCAATATAACCAATCTGATTAAAATCAGCTGTTATAATACACTCCGTTAGAGGAGCGGAGTGTATTATAACAGCTGATTTTAATCAGATTGCCTATATAACCAATTGCCCGGATAAATAACGGTCCGATTCAGTAAATATTTCCAAATATATTTTGTTAAAGTACTTTCAGCTCGTTTGGTGTCATCTATCATTTACCGACAGCTGATTCCAACTAGGTGATCTATACTCTATGTCAGGCTTTTGTAGTGTGTGATTTTCTAGCTATATTGAATTATATTTGTATTTATTTTTATAACTATTTCACAGTTAACAGTTTATGTTTTACACTTTGCAATAACGTTTTACATACTATGATCTGCCCTTGAATTTCTCCACGGAGATTTAACATTAAGGGTCAGCTGTCTCTGTTTTTTGGAGGAAAGGCTTAAGTTTGACATAGACAAAGTAATTTAAAAGATTGCGCACATTTCTTTTCTTCGGACCTACTCTCGCGATTCATATAATATAATTTAAATATACTTTCAAAATTCCATTCGGTTGTGCTTCAACCAATTTTTTGTACGTGATCTTAACCTATATTAATTATCACGCAGCGTTGACAATGTTGACACCCGGCCTCGCGCTGGCGCGTGCAAAGAGCCACATCCAGCAAACAAATGGCTGATTTTACAATGTTAAATCGCCGTAGAAAACTCGGCGCAATTTAAAATACAACGTGAAAACAAAAAAATATTATTGCAATTTGCCTGCACTTTTTTTTCAATCAACAAAATAAAAACTACATTTTAAGAATACGGCAGACAGTTTTTCTTTCGTATCCTTTATACCCGTTCCAACACTCTCTGGCATAGAGTATAGGTAACGTCTCTCGCAGGACTTAAGACGAATTTTCCGTAATGTCAAAAGTTAAACAAGAATAGAATCAGAGTAATTATAATATGTTCTAATTGTAGATTAAACTTGTTATTTTTAAATTCTCAAAACCATTATTCGTGAATAGCTATCACAATATGTGTACCTTCTTATTTACCTAGATAACGCCTAGTATCCGGGTTAAAAAAAGTAGAGTGATCTAGATAAGGTCACCATTGACAAACAACAATTACTTATCTATGAATACAATTTGATTGGACTAAAACTAAAACAGGAAGTATTTAATTAACCTATTTAACAACTTGCCCTGATAAATCTTATATTGTAACCAACTGAGTAGGTTAAGTTTAAAGTTAATACCCAATTCTCCTGTGTAAGTTAATACCCAATTTTGCTATGTAAGACCAGTGTAGAATACCCATGTGAGAGAGCAAAAGTGCATAGTCCAAAGAGACAACACAAATTGGAAACAAATTAAAAGATGAAACGGAAACAAAAGGAACAAAGGCGTGGAATCCATGAAGTCCTTTACAAAACAGGAGTGGGATCAGGTGCTCTAGAAGGATAAGTATTCCACGTCTTGCGCGCAGGGGAAATTACATAAATATAAACCAGAGGCCTTTTGAATTGTATCAGTCGTCTTGCTTTATACAGGATTAAATAATGTACAATTGTTAGTTGGTGGCAAGAAATGTTAAATATAATTAATGTTGTTGATCGTCAGAAGAGAATTTACCCTAAGCTAGGATGCAATTAGCTTAGTAGTATCGGACAAAAAGAAAAAAAATAAATCATTGAAGACCATCTAAACCCATTTCACAATTTAGTTGCAGTAATTTCAATCAAGTTTTTGATTAATTTCCCATTAAAAATCCTATGTGAACATAGGATTTTTAATGGGAAATTAGGGTAAGCTGTTGCGAACATCTTTGATTTCTACCATAATTTTGGAAGAGAACCTATTATGATCATTTCATCAAGTTTTACAACAGTGGCTTAGGACAAGTCTTTTTAAAGTGATTTCCCATGACGTCAAATGTTAACTAAGTCGAACGCCAAGGTCATCCTCTATTGCAGGTGGCTTCCTATACTTCATAAAACTCCATAGAAGTCTCCGTTCATTTCCGCTTCTAGTAAATAAACTTCCACTTACGTCTTAATTCTAACAACTATTGCTCTAAATAGAATCAAGATCGTCATTGTTACCTTCTGCATTAAATGATATCTATCAACCGCTTTTAAAGTGTTGAAAAATCACTAGATGTTTTTAGACAAGCAAAAGTCTGTTCCTACACTTGACAATTATGATTTGTGTACAAATAATTTTTCCACATATGCTTACTGATGAAAAGTTTAAATTTAGGTCTCACTATACAGTTAGCAGTTTTCCATTGAACTCCATATTAAAAAAGCAATGTTCAACTATTTGGTCCGAACATATGCGGGTACCGATCAACACATTTTATACCTCGTTGGAAAGGAAATAAACTTAATTTTTATAATCAGTTGCAAAAATACGTTCATGAGCGTTAACTTTTTTTCACAAAGTGTCTTTTATTGAAGTGTCATGAAAATCCATGTTTTCATCATATATGATATAGTGTTTTAGAGTCAGTATTTGAAACATTTTATCTTAATCTGACTCATTTCGTGAATCACTTTTACTTTATTTGAATTAAAACTTTTAAGATTTCTGTATCTAGTTTCAAGAGATATTTGAATCTTTTCTTTATTCTTGTTCGTAGTTTGAAAGTTTTGTTGGCTTACAATGATGTCAACAAGTCCTATTCAGAATTTTAATTTGTCTTTTTCTCATTTTTTATCTTCTTTACCATGATAATAACAATTTGAAACACCTTTAACAAATAGGAATGTATGGTTTTATTTCATTACTATCTAAAGCTAGATAAACGGATATATGTCATATTTAAAACCTAGACATTGCTGTTACCATCGAGTCTTTGCTGTTACATTAAAATATATTGTTAATGTTCCTATTATGAATAACAGTTGGCCTTTTTTTTCTTCAAGGATTTTTCTAGGTTAACATTGTTTAAGATGTGACTGTTAAAAAAAATTTTTATTGAAAATATTGTCTATACTGTGACAATTTTGTCCTATATAAAACCTCTCATTTCCTTCATGTAACATTCATCATTGTCAGTTTTGTGAGAAAGATAAGCACAATATAAAGTCTAGACAAAATAGCAAACAAAAGAACCTCCAGGCGTTGGATCGTCAGAGAGAAACGATACAGTGAAAGTGAAAATAATATATATGTCTAGAGAATAGCAAAAAACACCAAAATGAATAAGTGAGGATGACAAATCACTTAAAATAGGTTAATGAAAAAGATAAATAAAATTTGATAAATGTTCAAATTTTTGTAAAGGTAACATGATGACCAAGAACACATGTTCATGATGACATTGATTTATATATAATTTGATTCATGGTTGTGTTTTCTTTTTTTTTTAAAAAAAGGCTTCATGTTTATGATCAAGGAATTCCAGAAATTTCTATCCACATTTTTGAAAGTGTCCGTTATAACTATAACATATTATTCACTGTGAATTTTTGTACCACTCTTTCTTACATGCTAACGCAAACGTTTTTCTTTTGAATAAATTCTATGAAACACGAATCTCTCTCTTTGAAATATATTCACTTTAAAACATGAATATATACACTTGGAATAAGTGGGGTTAAGCATGGATATTTTCATATGAACAAAAACGTGTTGCTTTATTGTAATTCCGAACTATGGGTAAAGACCACAGTTATGCATTATTTTGGAGCATCAGATAATTACTTTGGTCATATGTAATTTTGCATCAGCTGATTTATGCAAACATCTGGGATCACTGAATTAATGTTTTCCTCATAATTTTGTCTGTTTTCTTATTTAATTTGGAAATCTTTGGCTTTTTTAATTCTGTCCGGTACACGTACGGGTTCGTTACTGTCATATATGATGGTTTGTTGTTCTCAACAAACCATTGAAAGAAGACTCATAAACAAAATGTCAATATATTAGTGGAAGTCCGAAGAAAAAGTAAACATATTCCGTCAACAGACAAGGCGGAACGCTCACAGGCTTTCAATGAAATAGAGAAACTGAAAGCAGATAAATCCGTAGTTGACCCTGCCTCATAAAGCAATATGAGGTCATCTGATGATAGTCTGGTCTGGTTGGTATCGTTTAATAATGGATTATGATTGTGTTTTTGGTTTAACAAATTCAAAATTACCCATGTAAATAATTACCCATGTAAATAAATATGGAAAATTTAGGTATGCTATATGTACATTTTGCAAGGAGTAACATCTCATCAGTAGCATTAGAACCGAAAAATATAACCCAAAAATACAAAGTCAAGGATAAAATATAGTAGAAGAAGCACTCAAATCGAAATGGAAACCAAATCCGAATGCAGGGACACCAACTAAAAAGCTGTACTTATTTTAGGCCTTTCCGTATTTTCAGTGTTTTATAATTTTACCACATGCAGCAAATTTCGCAGAACGGTTTTGTAATTATATGATATAAAATTCAAAAAACCAAATCTCTGACGTTTTTAAATATATATCCATGCTTAAAATTAACGATATTTTAAAGAGAGAGATTCATGTTTCATTGAATAGGTGATTTGCCGACCGACTTTGTGTCCGTTTTTTTTTTTTTTATTTCATACAAAGGAAAGTAATTCAATAGAAAATGAGACAACGTGACAACGGACAAAATGTCAGATTTGGCGACCAAACCTGCCATTTGAGATAAAAATGTTAAACAAAACAAATGGACGCATGAAAGGCCATACCATTCAAACCCGTTTTAGAGAAGATCAAGAGAAAATATTTTTAATTAGTCGGTTTTCATTGGAAATCGCTGACTTTGTCGGTATGGAGTTGCCTGCTTAAATATAGGCGTATAATTCCAGGAATCCCCTTTTAATTGGCAAATGGACTATTTATTAAAAAGATAAACGTCTGCGAAAGCATGTAAGAAAGATTCGAAAGGTAAAAAAAATCAAAGTAAATCATCTGATTTAGGTAAAACGGTCATTTAAAAATGGGTCGATATAAATTTCTGGAATTCCTGGATAATAAACATTACAAGTGCGGACACAAACATGTCTCGTTTTTATATGTGGCTTTGACCCTATAAACGTGTGGACACAATAATTTTCTAACCAAGATATATCGGCAAGTAATACCGCCAGGACATTTAAATAAAACAAATCAATAGTCAAAAATTTTTGAAAAAAATGATAAAGAAGGTGAGTTATTGTTGATCAGTTATTTTACTAAAGTCAATGAACCATGAAAATGAGGTCAAGGACAAAAGACATGTGGCAGACTGACATGTACTCCTAATAATCAATAAGCACACCCAA
>JAULBM010287412.1:0-16063 GCA_032357055.1 Geukensia granosissima | reverse complement strand
ACAAAGATGGCGACCGCGATTTGTAGGGTATTTTTGACAAAGTTTCGAAGCGTGAGTTGACGTGGGAGAAATTTGTAAATGCGGGAGATTTTCGTCTCACGCGCGGGAGAACATGAGCATGCGGGAGACGAGGCAAAATATCGGGAGCCTCCCGCGTAAATCGTGAGGGTTAACAGGTATGAGTTGAGCAAGAGAAAGGAATGAAAACTTATCCTCATCCAAATAATATCCCATATATAAAATAGACTCACATCATCCACTCTGGTATTAGTGACAAT
Organism: Geukensia granosissima; assembly: GCA_032357055.1. NCBI lineage: Eukaryota > Metazoa > Mollusca > Bivalvia > Mytilida > Mytilidae > Geukensia > Geukensia granosissima. Next base: position 15,785 of record JAULBM010287412.1, on the reverse strand, counting down.
TGCTTTCTCCTGTTTAAGTGACATCAGTAAGGCCTGTGGATTAACTAATCCTCCTAACCAGATCTTGGTCAGTCTACCAGAGGCTATAGTAGGGTTGTCATCTCCATCTTCTCTGTATGTAGGTATCATACTGTGTTTTATGAAGTTATGGAACTGTTTGTAACGTTTCTTGGTGTCTAAAAAATTAACATTCATATGAATATATGATTATTTGATTGAAAATTAAATTTTTTTGAAGATACTTCTGACTCTTTATTTGTTAATTAAAGCTATACATTCATTAACTGATATTATCATCCTGAAACAAATATTATTGAAATAATATTAAAGATGATTTTAACATGTTTGCACTGTGACTCATGTTCAAAAATGATAGGTGTTGAATATGCAGAAAGCTATATGATCATATATGCTAATCTCAAATTCAATCAATAATGGCAAAATTTGAGAACTAAATATTCAGAAGTGCTAAATTAAGTTAATTACACTTTTTGCACAACAATTGATGAAGTGTGAATGACATTTGAAATAACTACCTTCTAGCCAGGACATAAGTGAGTGTGTGCAAGGCTGACAGTTAGGATGTATCCAAGAGATGGGGACAAACTCTTCTTGAAGACTGGTCACTGTTGACTTAAGGATTTTAGGCAAGGCTTCAGGTCCTCCTAACAGATGTGAATGTAAAACATTTATCTCCTGTCTAATGTGGCAGAGACATGTGTTGAACCACAAACACTCCTGAAAAATAATGTTTTTGATTGGTATACCTGTAAAGACATCATATGCAGTTTGATACATCCTTAATAACCTGAGAAACCAATGGTTTATCATAAAGGCCATTTATTTTAAATGATGAATGATATATGTATCCAATGTAATATAAGATCATTTTGCTGTACGTAAATTCTGTGCCACTTGCTAAACAAGTTATCCAAATCTAGTATATGTAACATACCTATCATTTTCATCATTTGATGTACTTGGGACTTTACAACCAATTTCCAAAACAAATACTAATTATAGTTACCTTTGGTCATCATTGGTTTTTCTTAACCTTAAGCTGTGCATGCATAATACCTACATATAGTTTCTTTATGAAGACAAGGTAAAGACCATGATTTAATGTCTAGCTATTTTTGAAGGTGGCCTAAAAACATTCTTCTGAAGGCCTAGAAAAACAGAATATAAAGTTAAGAGATGTATTTAATTTATCAGTTTCAGAAAAGCATCAAGAAAAAATGGTATGGTATGAATGTTAATGTGATATGTTATCTTTCCTTACCTGTAACAAACAATATCCTATAGTCTCGGGCATCTGAGAACTAGCTGCAGTGGCCAAACTTATGACAGAAGGTCTGTGGTAGGGAAAATCATAGTCCTCACCAATAATGTCCCGACAATTACCCAATTCTAACAGATTAGGTAATTCTTCCAGGCACAGATCCAATGCTGATCTCAGTTTGGCAATGTCTATATCACCAGTTGTTCTGGCAATATCACCTGCTTCCATGTTCTGGGTCTCAAACATGTGATCAAGATGTCTAATAAACACACTAGAACTGTGGAAAAACAAACACATTTTATATTACCAGAAAAAATTTGTAATTTTGGAGAAGGGGAAAAACTACATAATGCATAACAATATTTGTAAGGAAAGTGACTTGTTGGATATGAATAATTCCTTTTTTGTGTCACTACACCACATTTATGTGATCATAAAACAGTGTTTATTGCAGCAAAAAATTTATATAAAAAGAGTATTAGTAAAAATGAATTACTGTTACTGTTCATTTGAAATAAGAGTAACCAAGATAAGTAGTAATATCATAAAACCCCTGAAATACAAACGCCAAAAAGGGACCAATACTTAATACTGTAGAAGATTCCACTGTTATTTAAACCAAATAAAAAAATGAAAACATACTTGGCATCATTGGTTTCTTTCTCCACACTGGACTGTAATTGGAGGGCAGGGATTGTAAACTCTTCATCTACATTCTTCTCATACCAGCTTCCATAATCCTGAGGGTCTAAATACAAATAAAGAATATTTCTACCAGCTTTCAATTATATTATTTTCATTAAATTGATTTTCTGAACAAATAATTCTATAGTAATCTTGTGAACTTCTAAATGGATGATAATCATATCTTTATACCTGCACTATTTTTCTTATACTATATATCAACTTCTTTTTGCAATGATGAACATTAATTTCACACAATATTTGTGGACACAGCATAGCTTTTGCTCGCTCTGAAGCTTGTCTAAATTCATATTGTCATTCAAATGCATAAAATATATAAAGGAACCACAGAAATTGTTGCCGATTTTAAAGTCATTGTAGCATAAAAATGAGGTCATGGTCAAATGAGATATGACTGGTTGGGAAGTATCTATCATGAACTATCTGCATACCAAATAACATTAACCTGTGTCAAACAATTTTAGAGATATATAGCTTTCAATAGAATAAACGCCACTGCCAGCTTTAAGTCATATCTATGTTTGGTTTTGTGATTAAAAGTTCAAGCAAAAAACTTACTGTGATGGCTTAGGGGATGAGGACATGAAATAGGAAGAGGTTTTGGCCGTACCAAAAAAGCTGCAACTGCATATCAAATATAAAATACTGAAAGAAAACCAGAACATGTTGAACCTAAACTTGGGGAAAAATCGTTATTGCTCATGCCTGATATGAAGTGGAGTGGAAACATGAAATGAGTGGGAATTAGGACTATACTCATAAAAGATGCAACTGCCAACCAAATATCAAGGGCAAGGGACTACTGGAATATGGCAAACTAATCTTGATGTGAAAAATTTACATGATAGCTCATGAATGAATGATTGAGCAGGGCCATTTAATGGAACTGTATCACTATGTCTAACCTGACACAACTTTTAATGCAGGAAAGAAAGATCCATACCTGCAGCCATTAAAATTTGCAAACTGACTCGAGGTTAAATATTTAAAGTTGTGGTTTTATATTTTCAACAATTTTCCAAACAAAAGTTACTAAAATGAATTATTCATAAATAAAAGCTGGTAACGTAATGCAAAGACAGATGGATTAACTGCCTAGATTTTTATATTCCTCTGTTTTTCTAGTAGTTGGAGTGCAATCTCTCTGTAACTTTCCCAAAATCTTTTCATTTTCATATAATTATCAAAAATAATGTTTATTACATGTTTTAAAACAGTCAAGAGATGCAAGAGATTGTTGTTTTCTTACAAGTTATCTGATGTCGGATGTTTATACTTTTATCGCCACTTACCAACATTTGCTGGTGGTGTGGGGATTGCTACACTACCCAATACTAATGTTCCAGAACTTTCTTGGTACAGATTATACAATACATGGCTGACTGCTGCTTCAATATAGGACATGTCACTGTCATTTGACACACAGTTGTTATATACCAGCTGCAAGAAAAATAAAATATTAACAGACCAACTTGTTACTTTAAAAGTGATTCCATTCAAATACTAATACTTTGCTTGAACAGGCACTTGTGCTAGATCCCTCCACCCCTAAAATGCCTCTTCAACCAATAACACATATATGTTCAGTGTGGTTCCTGGTTAAAAAGTAATTTTTGTATAGGATTTGATTTTGTGTTTTAAGAACTTGGCTATGTTAATAAGCAAAATCTAAACTTTAAACTCAGTGTAATTTGACATAGTTGGATATTCTGACATTTAAAATTCCAGTACTACAGTTTTCCTACTTCTTTCTCTGATATTTTTTCTACAAAAAGCTCATCTCTTTAACTTCAAAAATATATTTTATTTTAACAGTGATCCTTTGATTTTTTTGTTCTTTTTTTAATTGTATTTTGAATTTTAACTGTGAAAAATATTAGCAATATCCTTTTCTTTTAAAATATGATCTAAGTAGACTCAAAACCACATTAAATCTGAAGCACTATGAAAGAAATTCTTAATAGTTCAAAACTAATGTTTTATCAATGCAAAATGACCTTGTTTTGTGCTCTTCTCCTTAGACATGTACTAAATAGTTCTATTATTAAGTAATTTTTACTGAAATAAAGCAGAGTATGTGTAATTTTAAAACATAAACCCAAGTGTGTGCCAGTCCAGTCATCCATAAATGAAGTGCATTGCAGCAAAACAGCTTCATCAATGCATAATTCTAATACATGTATATATATGTGCCTATACACCTGCAACCTAAACACATTACCGTTGATACAGAGTAATCCAAATTTTCAAAATTTGGAGCTTCCAGACCTAAATCTGTTGCCCATGGAGATTCCATCTATTGTAGAAATAAAGAACTATTCACAACTGATTTGAATGTTAACCAATATTATAGCTTGAAAAACTGATATCAATGTCAAAATTGTCACATGTTGAAGATTCCTCTTTCCTCAATCTTACAATTAAATGACTCTTCTTATCATTGTTTTGCTCCCATTCGATCATTTCTTCAACTTAAAATCTCTACATTACTTACTGTAAATTCAGAAATTTTGCAATATTGTGATTTATAATGCAACTCAGTGAGAAATGCAATATTCAAAACAAATAGTTTTACATGGTTATATTTGAGGCAGGTTTTCCTTAAATTCCATTTATTGATCTCACACTTTGAACAATAATTCCAATATCACAATAATAAAGTTATAAAATTAAGATTTCTGAAGTTACAGTTATCCATATTTATATTAATAGCTTTTTTTCAGCAGTATTAGTAAAAAAAATTATTTTTATCAATTACCTGAGCAAACATATTGGTCATTTTATCCTTTTTAGGATCCTCTCCACCTGTCCTGAGTAGTTTACCAGTCAGAATTTCAGTGGCCTGTTTTATTTGGACAGTGTTAAATGGATACCATTGGTTAAGTCCCTGGGATCCAAACAACTGACGAGACATCAACATCCCTTGTATAACACTTAAACCAAAGGCTATTGATTTAATGACTTGTGATTCTGTTGCTAGTTTCTCAAACACACCATCAGATGTTTGTTTTAGAATTGATACAATTGCTGAAAGTAAGGCAAAATATTGGTAATTATATGTATATATTAATGCTTCACAAATAATTAAGCCTTTACTTTTTCTTTAAGGGGAGATAATTATTTGATTGCACAGATTGTAGTTATATCCAACTGTAGATGATACCCACTCTGGATAAAGAACTGAAATATAACTACCTAAATATTTACATGATTATGGAGATATTTCTCTTTTAAGATGAATATAATACCCATCCCAGGTAGATATGAAAAAGGACCTAATTATGCAGATGACAGATTTTTTTCCGGTCAAGTTAAATAACTTGAGATGGTTTCCTCATAGTAAACTTTACATTGAAAAGATGAGTATAGGTAAGCTGGAAACACTTTTATTCTTGAAAACCAAACTGAGTACTTAAATGAAGATATATTAAGTTCCAAGGGAAAATAATGGACTGATTCAGATTTTCAACTTCCGTCCTTGTAAAACGCATTGCACGAACTCAGTGTCCTCTAAAATGATGTTTCAACCTGAACAATGATGTTCCCAGAATTCTGTTGCATTTCTGAAATGGTTCAATACCATTGCACAGGTTTGTACAAGAAAATGTTTTTCTTTAAGAAGATAGTACCAGACTAGATATGACTAGATATTACTATATATTTTTTTAACTAAAATATTTACCAGAATGTAGATATGACTGTGGTGATTTATGTTGGATAGCAAATGGAGCATCAGCTTTGCCTCCTTCTTCAGTGGTTGCACCTTCTGTTGTTATAACATCCTGTGTAATGTGACTCCATGAAACCTTGTGAAGATTCCTGATCAGGAAATCTGTGATCCTAGGAGAAGGCTCCGAGGTAATCCAGACACAGAATCGATTACCTTTCTGTTTGTCTTCTTGTGTGGCATCTGTTTAAAAAGAGATCATATTGCTTTTAAATACTTTCATCATGCAAATAATAATTTTCACATGACAGAAATTACAAATGAACCTTGCTCAATGAATAATCTTTTGATTAAATATTATGGCATTTAAAACAGTTTTTCATAACTCAAAATATTTCATACAAGGCTTTGTCAACTTTAAAACACATGTTTAACATTTTTAGTGATTAAAAAAATATGAAATTTGCTGTGCTCAACCACACTGTATTGGTGTGAAAGTCATGTGAAGACTCATAATTTAACAACATGCAATTGTGAATGAATACATGTTAAAATTACATTACCGACACAACTGAAACTCCTTAGCAGCAGGTTAAAATTGTATCAATAAAATGAGAAGAATTAAAAATATTTTTGTAAAATGCAAATGTGTAATCATTTCAATATTCATCAAACCATTGAAATCCTGATCTTACCATCTCAATGATTTGTAATTCAAACAAAAGTTAAATGGATAATAAAAGTTTTATCTTTCTGTTTAATGTATTTTCTTTAATTTTTGAAAATTTTATTTGCCTCCTTAAATCATTTTCATAGCTTTTGGTTTTTCTAGATTCTTATTTTCTGTTCATCATTTTAATACTTTAACCAATCTTACCTGAACTTTCATTTCTTCATAAGAAATAATTCAAAAAATGAGATATTGCATCTTGAGGATATGACACTGCATATGAACCACTGGTATCAAACTATTTTATTTTAATACTGTGATACTATTAAAGTAGCGACTTTTCAAATATTTTAAACAACCAGTCCTAATAAATAATGCTAAGTTAAACTAGAGAATATGTGATGAACACTCACCAAATAATATCTCACCTTCCTCCTTCATGCCCCACTCCACTATGTGTAGCAATTAATGGCAAACTCCATGTTTTCAAAATGTTATTTAAAAATTCAAAACAAGATGTGCTTTTAAATGCAATAGGTACTCAACATTTTATGAAAGTTTTGTTAAAATCCAGTTACTGGTGTAAGAGTAATTACTGATGAGGCAGAGTACCAAAGGAATAGACACCAATATCACTATGTACAGCCCACAGAGTGAGGGGATCAACAGGAATTTTTCCCAATAAGGACTGGTAAAAGTTACATGCTGTTTTCTTAAATAGCTAAAATGCCTAGCAGTGCTTCCTAAAACAAATGATTATAATGCAATCAACATCCCACATGGGATCACTGCACATCTAACAGGAAGAGATACCCTTTTCTTGGGGATAGTAACTAACCCTTACTTCTTGATCTGGCTACCCTCACTAACTGTTTCTTCAGGTCATTAAATAGTGTGTCATGAGCCAGATGAAGATTCTCAATGATGACCCAGCCATCATGTTTCTCTGCACCATCCATCGCCTCCTGGATCAAATATTCACATCCCTCTCCGATCTTCACGTGCTCTACTTTTGCACCAATAGCCTATAAATTATACATACATTGTTGCCTGTCTTCCAGAAATACATTTATTTAATACTTTTTGGTATAAAAACGATACATGTACCTTTTAAAATAACTGTGGGTGGGTGCTAGTACATAGATGTCTACACTTTAGAAATCTGTGAATAAGTTCATTCACAGAATACTGCTGTTTCAATTCATGTAGACCAATGTTCTAACTAGTTAAATACTGATGTAATAAGTTCAAATAAGAATGGTTTTGACTTAGTATTTAAGTATAATACTTTTATAAAAGTTAGTTGTCAGTAGCATCAAACTTGAATGAAAAACAAAAAATGCAGAACATAAATATTACCATTTGAAAAAAAAAGATAGTAATTGCAGTCAACAATATATATTGACCAACATCATAAAACTGAAATGCCACTCACAGGGCCAAATTAATCAATTAATTTTTATTTAACAGTACCTTTTATGTGCAATGATTGCCATTTAGCAATAAGCACCTCAGAGATTAATGAATTTTCCCACAAATGACACATTTATAGCATTAAAATTAAAACTGATAAAGAAATACCTGTGCCATTTTATATAGGACATCCACTGGTTGATCTGTCATTCTCAGCTTTGTTGAGAATGGTTTTAGTCCACTTGTGACACTAGGTGGCAGCAGCAACAAAATACCAAGATGACGTTTGGAATCCTTCAATGTATCTGCCAAATTGAAATCTGATTGGTCAGGCAGATTCAATGTGAGGTGCTTGTTGACATAATTAACCAGAGCAGCAGGTAGTCTGTCTGGGCGCAGCATACGAAGCAGTAACAACTGATGGAAGTCTGTCATTGGTCCCAAGTCTGGTGTCTTTGTATTCTCTGCACTTCCTCCTGAACCAGGACGCCGTTCTACAAATTGCAACTTTGTATAATCATTGTGTTTAACCAAAAAAAATCTTTTTTTTAATCACACAATTTAAGCACAACAGAACAGTGTTAACTGAATAAAATGTTCAATGATTAATGTAATGTCAAATACAAATTCACATAAAAACTAGGTAAAAAGAAATCTAATTATCTGAGTGCCAAAACATCAATCCCAATTGTAGAACTGGAAAATTATAAAGTGGTTAACCATTCCTTTTACTATAATTAAACTGTTTTATAGGGTGAAAAGAAACCATTAAAATAAATTTCGATAACATTAAAATGAATATCATGCTATGAAATATACATGATAATAGCAGTTTTTTTATGAGATGGATGAAAAAGGACTGTAGTTTTGTACTAATTGAACTATTTTAATTAAATTATCTTCATCATAATAACGCTATAATGTAAATATTTGAACTACCCAATATGTCTCCTGAAAGAAAGGGGAAAAGATAATTTTATCATTACTGTTTTACAAAATGTGCAATAGACAAGGTGATATAAGGCATTAATTGGCTAAACTGTAAAATTTTAATGAAAGTTTAGGTTTGGTAAGTCAAAACGTAACAGTTCTAAAAAATAAAAGGTTTGATTTTTTAACGATTACCGGAAAATTATTAAATTCAAGATAATACCTGCATTTTAATTACATTTTTGGTCCTGGGAACATAAGGGCATAAAAGACAAACCTTCATTCAGGAATATTTTTTTACAAATTAAGTATTATTTTACTAATGTGAAATATTTTTAAAATTTGCATGAAAATTTTGGAGCCAAAGAGGCCTTATCCTACCTTGTCCTTTTGACCCTTTTTTATGAAATCCCATTTTAAACAAATCAAAATAATGGAATGATGAAATGAAATAAAAAATTTGACAGTTACAATGAAAATCTGCTTATCAGTATGTTTGACCTATTTTATGCAATGATTCCGAAATGTATTGGAATTCTAGGATCCTCAATGTGTTAACAAGTTTTAGAGATCAACATCATTCATTTTATAAGGGTGCAATTTAGAGAATTAAATAAAGAAATGATTTGATTTACCTGAGCCTTCACCACCTACAGCCATAGGCAGTGGTTCTTTCTCAGGGTGTTGAGATTTGTACCAAGCTTTCCATGCCTCAGAGTTCTGGGCAAAGTTTACACACAGACTGTCCAATGGTCCTGGTAACACTGACAATGCAAGAATATCCTCCCATTTCTCCTGTGGAAGCCATGTTGGTGGATCATCTTTATAGTCAAAGTCATTCAAGGTCAGCTGCATACCTAGACCAGGATTTCCTGTAAACACATCAATTAATGAGTTGTATGGGTCTATTTGCTAAAAAGCTTTCATTCTGAATCTATATAATGTGAATGAATATCATGTAAGAAACTTATCTTACTCTTTTATATGCAAGCAGTAAATTTTGATTTTACCTTGTAGAAGCAGGGACATTTCTTCATTGGAGAAGTTCTCCATTCCTTCTGCTTCAACATTCAAACACAGCAATGTAGCAAACAGTAGACAATCTTCTTCATACAGACTCCTACAATAAAGTTGATATATGTAGATGAATGGGATGAAGGTCATTTGTATCAAAGGACAAAAAAGCAACTTGTATTTCTACACTAACTAACATATATATTAAACACTCATGTAACTGACACAACTGATTCATATGACAATAAAACATCTTTCATCTTCAACAACTCAACAACATAGACTCCTGCGATGAAGTTTTGAACTTATTCCATTTTACTATGATATTATTTACTTGTAGAGTGGTTCAATATTTCATAAGGGTGGTTAAAATAACATTGGTCCCAAGCAGCTCAAAATAGCATATAACACATTAAACTCGGGTTAAGATTTTGTTTGAAATTTTAACCTTGTTATCAAAATATGTGGAAGGTAAAATATATTATGGCACAGATATGTTAAAAATTTGTTATGTAAATTATTCACTAGTACATGCACAATTGTCTTGCATTGCAAAATTTGCACCCATGCATGCCTAATTTTATAATATCAAAGTTTGTCAGAAAATCATTGGAATTTTAATAGAAACTAAAGTAATTTTTTGTAAATTGGACATTAGAATTGTACTGCAATATGCAATAAGTGACTGTCTTCAATTGAAAGGAATAACAATGGACCAGTTAAACAGTTAAATGTAACCTAATTTCAACATCCTCTTCAATGATTGTCCCACAGTTTATCACCACTTTTTTTTAAAGATTCCTTTTATGAAAAAAATACACTGGTTTCTTCATAAAAATTCCCTCAGTTTATTGTCAACATCAAACACCACCAAACTTTAGCCTGGTTCTAAAGTTGGCAATATAACATGGGTGCATTATATTTCACAGTAGAAAGACTTACTCCCTTATTCTACGGTAAACTAGTGCTGTTAGTTTGTCCATCACTTGTTTGATCTGGTTTGCTGAAAGTGACTCATATTTGACTCCTTCAGAAGGTAAAGGAACAGTTTCTGGAATTTCTAGGGGAGGTAACTCCTCAGATTCTGTACCTGCAATCAATTTCTGAGCTGCTGCAGTGCTTGCTGAATCACCTGAAAATGATATTAATATTGAATGTATTATTATGTATTATTATTAAATTAATTTGTTCAATACGCTTCATATTAATTCCATGTGTTTTTCAAATACATTCAATACATTATAAGAATTTGTTCTGTGCTTAGTTGATATGATTTAATATGTTTAAATCCCATTATTAGCCTTGATATTTGAAAATCAAACCTGTTAAAGCTTTTAAGTCTACTGAACATATAATAATAAATTAAAATCACATAAAAAATTGCCACAGATAAGTACATTGATTCAAAAGAGGTCTAATAAATTGCTTATTGAAAAATGTTGAAAATGAAACAACCTTTTCTCTTTGAGTGAATAAAAAATTGAAATGAATTACAGGAATCAGATGTGTTAGAATTTACTTGTCGGGTGTGGGCTGTAAATCAAAATCTGAGCTTAGCAAAACATATGTTTGCCAGTGCAACAAAATCACTGCAGTGTTTCATAAACATAACCATGCCCCTCCTGCTCCCACTGATATACAGAGCAGCATTGCAAACATCAAATCGATAAAAAAACTAATGATCAATAAATTCATTTTCTAGAGCATAGTGGTACTATTTCTACTTAAAAAAATAGAATTAGCAAAATTTATTTCTTAATCTTTGCATGCCGAACCAATAGTTAAAAGGTATTCCAAATCAAGAACAGTACCAATATTTGTAGGTTTCATTATATTAAACCCAAGTAATTCAGTATAAAAAACATATTTTTCTAAATGTTACCAATATTGCATATTTAAAACCTTAAAAATAAATATTTATTGATACCAGTACTTTCACAATAAAAGTATGATGAAAAACTGAAAAAAAATCTTTTGAACAATGGTAATTTTTTTAAAGGTTTAGGTAATATTAGAGGTGCAGAAAATAATTAAGACTGAATGAGTTTGTAACAAACCATGCTCAGGAAAGTGTGCAGTATGTGATAAGCCATTATCTCACCTTGTTTTTTGTTTCCTAAATGATATATAATTATAGTAAGTTTCATAACAAATTCTATATCATTTAAATTAAAAGAGATGTTATTCAAACTATTAGTCTAACATAAGAATGTTTCAATGCAGCCTGAACCTGTCTCAAAACCATAAGTATAAGATGAAGCTATATATTTAAGATCATTGTAATAAAATGCAATAAAACAATAGGATATGCTACAGAAAATTCAAGGTAAATAAACTCAAGTAAGATAGACAAACTACATTAATTAGCTGTTAATGTACATGTTCTAAAACTATACTACAATTAAATAATATCAGAATGTTTTACTACTTAATATTGAAGATACGTGTACAAAAATACAACAGTATTAGACAAATATACTGAGAAAAGACTGGAAATGAAGACCAAGGCTGTATATACCTTCTGTATCTTCAAAATCTGCTTCGTATTCTCCTTCTGCCTTTTCTGATTTTTTATCCTCCGCCTGTTTTTCAACCTGTTTCTCGGGTGGGGCTGCTCTGGACCCTTGAGAGGAGGTACTACCTTGTCGTGGTTTAACTGGTGCTGTACTTTCATCATCATCTTCATAAGCCTGACAAAAACATACAATCTTATCATCAAAACTTTAAAAAAAACAATTGCCTTTCACATTTAAGGGATGACTTAAAAATAAAAGCAGAAATCGCCTAACCAGCTGCAAAATAAGAACCTCTTATATAGGAACCATTTGCTGTGAAAGAACACCCAATCGAGTCACATCAGTAAAAGGATAGGTCAATCCTGACAAAGGTGAACAAAAAAATTATGAAGTTCTAGTTCGGTTGATGGCAGATCCATCCATGTCATTTTGTAAATATATAGCGTTTTCCCTTTAAATATGTGTAAAACCAAAAAAAGACTTGAATATTGATCAGCTATTTTAAGTGTCTGATTAACAAGACATTTGAAATACAAACATCAAAAATATACAAAGATGAAAAAATGCAGGAGACCTTAAAGGAGTACTCTTGAACATCAGGATATTTATGTCTCTTGCACAGGAGACAAGATCATCAAAGAAATGCTTTTTAAAGGGAGTCTCCCGTAGAAGACAGGAGGGTTAATATGTATGCCAAACTTGGTGTAGGGGTACATGATATGCACCCATAATCTCTTAAAATGTTTTTAGAGTAAAACTGTGTGTATAATGTTCAACAAAAAAAAACTGTAAACACTTACTGAAGCCTCTTCATCGTCTATTTGGTATTCTGCTGGAATATCATTGCCAACAGCCTCATCAAACAATTCCATGAAATACTTCAATGAGAACTGGTACTCATTATGTACACTCTGTAAACTTCTGATGATAGCAAATAACATGGCTCCTCTCCTTGCCAAGGGGAATAACTCATCCTTTAGGTCATCTATATCAACTAACAAAGTTTTGGTCTCTTCTAATCTCTTTGCAAGCTGTAATGTAAAAAGCATACAAATTTCAGTCATTTAAAATGGTTAAATATAAAAGAATAAAGAGTAAAGGTAGATATCCTAAATGTTTTTGTGGCCATTGAAAGTCATTAACATTTCAAAACCTAAATATTTTTTTTTTTGCTAATTTTTATGATAAATCATTAAATAAAGTTGTTTCTCAAATCAATACAGAGAATGATTTAGGCTCTGGCAGCAATTTGAAATATTAAGAGATGCTAACATTGTACTTCACAATAAGACTCACCTCTATTTTAGCATTAGTAATATCTGTTATGAAAGTCAAGGCTTTAGCACTGCCTAACATGGCCTCCTGGTGTGTAAGAACTTTCTCTTTTACAATGTCTGACAATCTCAACAATGTATCTTTCTGTAACTGCATGTTACGCAAGGCAGTCCTTTTCTCCTTATACAACTCAGGCCTCATACGAGCAAAGGCTCGGGTAAGCAAATCTTCCGTCAATGTGTCATGTGACACTCCATAATTAATCATGGTTGTTGTTGATGCTATTTCTGGATTAAATCTTGGTTTAGGTAGTGGTGTAGATAGATAAAACCTGAAGTCCTGGTGGCAAAGAACTCTCCGTCCACAGAATCTTATCATTCTTGGTTCTGCAAAGTATAAATTGTATTTCAATTTAAAAACATATAGAACATGTTTATATGGAAATATGGATGCCCCTGTCATGGCAAACATGAAGTAAACATAAGACACACCTGAAAAGTAGAGACATGGTACATAAACTCACGGTGATAATGCTTCATAACAAATATCAAATCAATCCAACATACACAACACAAGAAATCTTGAACAAAAAATGATGTCCGATGTATGTACAGACAGATGTACCAACTGATGAAAGCAAAACATAATGCCCGGTCAGCTAAAGAAAGTCATTAATAGACAATTACAAGAAGGTAAATTCCTTGAAGGGCCTATAGGCCTTTCCGATAACTATTGTTATCTCCCCTGCCGATTACAGCGCTAATCAATTTCTCCTACTTCCGGAGTGTATGATCATCAGTTGCTAATGCAAGCTTTATAGATATCTCAGACAATTTAATAAAACAATTTGGATTACATTGTTTTCCACCCAGAAAGTTGATTGAGAAATTTTAACTGTCAAAAACAAAAATGTTGTTTAAATATTTTATTACAATTTTTTTAAAGAAATATTCATATAAGAACATATATCAGAAAGACACGATTCACCGCTACATAGCTTACATACGTTAATAACAAATATTCAAAATCAGCACCACAATATTCATTAAGTCATAGACATGTATATTTGTCTCTAAAAAGGTGTTTTGTCGGTTATGATTAGAATAAATGGCCCATTGCAATAAACAAACTACCCCCGGTACATGACACCTGCTGAGATCACACCTGTAGACAGGATGTCATTTTTACCTGGCGATATTCCTTTGTTTTTCCGACAATTAACAAATTCTAAAGTCAGGGTTTTTTTAATTATACTTACGACATGTGTACGAAGTGAAATAAATCGTGGTCGTGGTTGATAATTTTTTTCATAGTTTTTTTTTACCTATTTTAATGAGTTTATTAAAACTAAAGTGCAGTCTTAAATTAAGGTTGCATTTACAGATATTTAACTTGTACTTACCAGAAAATATTTTGATTCTCAATATTAAAACATTCTCGATGTTAGAACCAACAGATGGATGCAAAACAGAGGATTGCAGTTTTTACTTTTATGTAAAAAATTGGGTTAATATACCCAATGTTAAGTAGGATTAACGGAATAAAATTTAAAATATTTTTCAGGATTAGATCAACACATATTTACTGAATTAAAATACATTTGGAAATTTTTTGATTTACTTGCAATTATTTATGAGACCTAGGATTAAAACGTTTTGGGAATAAGACGTATAATTTATCAATTTTTTTTAAAAGAAAAAAAACTATGGCAGATAGATACAATCCATATATGTTCTGGTAAGCGCACTGCATTATTTCTCGTTAAGCTGTTGCCTTGATTCACTACTCGGGACACGAATTTCTTACATTTATCAATTACACTGGCGCGTTTTGCATCGGACAACCTTTTCAACTATGTCTAATTTTTTTAAAATTTCTGGTGTAAAAATATAGTGCGTGCAGTTATCTATTATAAATGAATCTAAAAACACTACAATCTTAATCATATTTTTATGAAAATATTTTATATCTTTTTCAAACGGTAAGATGTTAGTTTAAAATATCGACAATTTTACAGATCGCTGGGTTTTTAAACTTTATGTCCACCGGAAGAACGCTTGAATGCACTTTTTGAGTTTGTTGATTTGTACTCACATCTTCAAAATCCCATTAAAATTGTTTTCGAATCGGCGCTATACAAATGTAAAAAATGCCAAGGCTATTAGACAATCAGCTACACTAGGTTTTAACAATGATCCAAGGAGGCATTGTTCACCTTCAACCATCACACGTTTGGCCCAACGACATCAACAAACTGGTTCATTGAACGACAGACCGCGGCCAGGGAGACTACGAGTTACAACACCCCAACAG
>JAULBM010287401.1:0-16064 GCA_032357055.1 Geukensia granosissima | reverse complement strand
TTTGTCTTTCGTTTTATTTTGTTGGCCATGGTCTTGTCTGTCCTCGACTTAACGATTTCTGTCTGCCCCTTTGGTATGTATTTACATATCATTGCAAAAGTGGCCATTATCAAGATCTGATTATCACAACGTTCTATCAACTTTTACTGAATATCACAAAAATTAATATACACAAGATATAATTACAACAAATATTACATATACAGCTGTACCCTAAAAATATCTAATTATTACAAAATCTGATTATAACAAAAGTAACTTTAACAATATCTGTCAGAATGGTTAATTGAACTATTAATTTTGTATATCTGGTTATCACAAAAGTTGCATTCTACATGTCACATCATTACAAAATGGTTAATATAAACAAACAATCTAATCAATAAACAGTAAAAACAACAAGATATTGATTGATTGAATGGTGCATAACATCCAGTGGCAAATGCATATTCAGGACGAGAACATATTAATGATAAGTGATGATGAATGAAGCCTACTTTGTACTAAACCGACACGGTGAGCCGGGTTTTTAACGTAATTGTTCACGAAAGCAACAGTCCAAAGGAAGACGGCCACTTTACCAAGACATATTATTCTGACTCTGGGCCGACTAGTCTTTGCACTTACTCCGTGCTTAGCGGAGAAGCAGCAAATACCAATTTCAATGTCGTTGGTTTGAGCCGACCACGCTAACCATTACACCACCGAGGCGGTAGAACAACGAGATAATACAAGAAAGTACTATAAATATGGCATAAACGTCTTGTGTTTTTGATTTGCAAATTATATTTTAAACACATAATTAGGCAGACTTTTCCCTCAATCTCTGGACAACATAATGCTTTGTGTTTAAATGTAACTAAAATCTTATCATCATTATATAAAAATATAATTATGCATGCATGCTTCCTATTTTGTTTAGTAGCATAAATTGGACACTGATGAGCGGTTACTCCTTGAAATGTACGTATATCATACCTAAATTTTACAATATTTATTTAACATAAGAAAATTTGTATTTTGGACACATGTTAAATCGATTTCTGATTTGTTTAAGCTATCAAAATCATTTTTATTTTTGTATGGTCAACCTTAAACTCATTTAATTTTCTTCTCACGAAAGCTTTTCTTCACATAGCAAACGATTATATATTCAGTAATGAACAATGGATATTTAGCTTTTTTGGTATTTTTTCTTTGAAAATAAATTAATCAGAAATAATTTATATATATATATATATATATTAACTTAGTAGATTGGCATTTTTCATTTTTATTCAACTTGAAAATACAGTTAACAATCCTTTTTGCGAAGGAGCTTGTAGATATCATATTTCTCATATTTATTTGGACTCCGTTTTGCTCTTTTGCTTGCTGTGAGTTAGGACAGCTTTGAGCTTACAGCGAGGTGCGAGTTTTGAAGCGTGTTGAAAGCCTCACTAAGACTTTGAGATGAAGAAAAGCAATCAAAACGCTGTTCCTTTGCTTGTAATTTTCTTGTATGCATGAGATTTTTGTGTCATGGATATTTACTCCATACTCCCCACCTATTTTTATTTCTTTGAAAATCAACATAAAGTATCTCTTACCTAGTTAACTTTTTCTGACTTACAATCTTTAATATCTGATCATAATAAAAATTATTATCTACACAATAACTTGGCTTCAGTAGGATCCAAATTAGGTGCGTCTCTTACAGATTGGGCATAGTTTTGCACATAAATTATAGACATTATTCCGAAATTCAGAAGACAGCCAACTTAGTGATACCAAAGTAATTGGAATGGTGATGACAGACCATATATTCACTAGAATTGAAATTGAGTGTGAATTTTCAATATGCGCAGGCGTTAAAGACAGTAATACAAGTATAGTTTGTGTCAAGGTAAAAAAACCAAAATATATGGTAGTAAACAAAGTTACTTTGACCAATCTATTCTCTGATTTCTCTCGTTCGCCTTGGGATATATTCATTTGTTCCCTTAGCTCTCCCTGTTCTCTAATTTTTACTGCTGTTCCAATTGAAAGACAAAACATAATTACCATTGGTATAATGTTGTTAAACAAAGACACTGATAAGTTAATAAGAAAAAGTTTCTCGTGTTTTTCCTGTTGTAGTTGTTTGGAAAAGAAAGCAGCATGACGACATACCGTAATTATTTCGCCACTTGGTTTATCCTTTACATAAACTTTTTCGAAATCGTTTTCTATGTAGAAACGAATAGATGAGAGAACAAATGAAAAAATAATTGAAAGAACGATAAAGCAGACAACGACAGATTTACGGAAGATTTTCTGATAGGAGAATGGTCTGTAAATAAAAATGAATCTTTGAAAAGCTTGACAAATTTTCAGCCATTGAGATATTGAATAGCAAAACTCAGGAAAACATTGTACCATCGGCAAAAAAATGTGACACAATTCATATTCAAGGTAGTTTCGTTCTTTCAAGAACAGCACCATCATACATGCGTCTTGCCAAATACACACAATTAAATTAATACTTGTATAAGCGACCATAAAGCCGTATTTTTTCATAAAGCCTTCTGTCCTAAGGAGATTTATAGTAACTATTTGCCAGACTGTCAGCACCGTTAAAATAAATGGTTGAATGTACACAAAATACAATATTGTAGAATCAAAAAATAAATCTTTTGGCGATATAATACTCATATGTGTAATGTCTTTGGCAACACTGGCTCTTCTGTTCAATTCAATTAACCATGTAGGAAGTCTTGAATTGTGAAACTGGTTTTGATCCATATTGAAAAAAACACCTGTGATGGCAAGCCTTAAAGAAAAAATAAAAAACATTTAACATAAAATTTGGATATACCTTGCTTATTTTATATTTTTGTAATTAAACATCTGTCTTTGCTAAATTTTTGAAATATTTCAATTCATAAACTGTTTAGCGTCAATAGGTTAGGACTGTTGGAATAATACTGAAGAGTTAAACCTGAACCCGAGTTTCATTGGCCGTTTCAATCATGTGATTAACTTGTCATCCGTGACGGAAATGATTTCTGCTAAGGTATAACAATAGAGATTAAAACTTTTCCTTGGGTCAAACAAACAAAGTTATCCTTGTATCTTGTAAATTAATGAATATATTCGAGTTTTAATCGAGTTCGTAAAAAATAAAGAAAGTCATGACAAATTTGATGGAAGCTCATTCGTTTAAAACGATTAAAAAGAAATGCAAGTTTTTTTTCGATATAAAAATAAAAATATGGGATATATGCCAGAGAGAGTGCAGGCCAACCACAAATTCTAGAGGTAGCCGCTAGGCTTTCAGCAAGTGGAAAAGAACTCCTAAGAAAAGCTCTAAATCGCACAAAATAATAAAAAAACAAGAGTTTAATTTTCCCACATTTTAAGAATTTTTAGGAGCCAGCGAGCAAAGTTTAATTTATATATCTATAATACTTTATAGCGACCTCAAAAGTTATATTATGAAGTTTTCCGTTCTGTTTTTTATGTCGTTTTGTCACACCAAGGTCATGGTTAAGGAGAGGGTTATGCTCGAACAAACAGGTTCAACCCCACCGAATATTGTAAGTGTCTGTCCCAAGCGAGAAGTCTGTAGTCAAGTGGATGTCACTAATTATCATATTTCAGTATTACTTTTTTTAAATTGTGATGTGTATTGAATTGGCAAATCATTGTTTGCGTCGATTATGTCTTTTTGTTAATCATATTTGAAAAACCCGAGTGGTTATGGATTACCTTCAACATTTTCAAAATATTTTTTTAACATTTATATCAATTTTTAAGGGTAATTTAGAAAGAAATGCAATTCAATGGGCTAAACATCAAGTCTAATGTTCCGAACAAAATTCGTTAGAACAGATTACCAACACTTTTAAAGCTTCTGTGAGGTTAGGTTTTATTTGTCAAATACATGTGCCACGAAAAAATTATCCTAATGTTTGTAATAAACTTAATTTCTTGGTACATTCAGATAACAACCTTTTTACTAAGATATATTCGTTTTAATTATTTACCAAAACAGTGTAAAGGTAATAAATACAGTGTACTGAAAGACAGTAAATAAATCG
Source organism: Geukensia granosissima (assembly GCA_032357055.1). NCBI lineage: Eukaryota > Metazoa > Mollusca > Bivalvia > Mytilida > Mytilidae > Geukensia > Geukensia granosissima. The sequence goes on along the minus strand of JAULBM010287401.1, from coordinate 12,003 downwards.
AAATATTTTTCTAAAACAGTTGGTACAAACTGAAAATGTTATCGTCTTAAAACATTATTAAGTTAATGAAAAAAAATCCTCATCGACGTGCAGGTAATATATGCATATAAATCCTAATTGTTAGCTATTGACAATCATATTTCTCACTCTCGAAAAAGTATATATATTCTAATTTCGAGCACTGGCATAGAATTAATATGTATAGATTTCGCGGTTGTAGGAAAAAAGCATAACCAACGTGTTACAATGTAAGATGACTTTATTTTAAATAATTATCTAAATGAGATATTTTGCGTTTTATATACTGTCTAATTACCTGTCCAATCGTTACAAATATAAAGGTCAACATAATGCTATTAACATGCATCAGTTCAATATGATATTTATTCAACAACTAAGATTTTATTATTCTTTCTTTCGTTTAAATTTTGCTTTTCTGATTACAATTTCAATACATATCAGATCAAGATCTTAAAATTACAGAATATTAAGAAATAATTGCGATGTTTTTATTACATAAAAATTGCGGTAGGGTTAGGATCGCAATAATTAAAACTCGCATTTCGGATTTTGCTAGTGGTATTCTGCCACAAATATAAAGAAATCGCATTATCGTCTTAAATTAATAAATCGCAATTATTTCCAAACAAACAGTAATTTTGTTTAAGGCAATTCATAAAATTTAAAATTTTACATTGACTCATCTCTAACAGCAGCTGTTTCGTCTTACCAAAGAAAGATTGAAGAATATTATAATACAAACCTTTTCAGCAAATGTTGATCTCGATCTGTATGGACTTATTAAACACAGAAAACTAGAGTGAACACTACGCTGGTGATGCCGCTTTACATTTTTTATTCTTTTTTTGGCATCAGTTCACTGCAATTTCGAAAATCAAATGATGAACTTTTGTTCTACAACCATAGATTGATGATTAACACGCATCGATATGACTATTTTAATTGCAAGTTAAATGTTAAAAAAAGATTAAAATCAGACTTTTGCTGAATATATGTTGCTGTCACCCCTAACAAACGAGGGCCACTACAGGCGTTTGACCAGTTTTACTTCCGGAACCACTGCTTTCCGTCCTTGTAAAAGGGTCCGTTGTTTATACTTTACTTTCAATGTAGTGTGTTATTTCTACTTTATTTTTCTTCCAGTTTTGGCATTTTTGTCATGGCCATGTCTGAATTTTGTCTTAAAATTCATGTCTTTTCCTCTGGTTTCTTCGATTTCTAATTGTTTTTTTTTATTTATCCTTTAATATTTTTGAAACCTTACCTTTAAAACCTGCTCAGTTATTTTCTTTTGATGGTCTTAGCAATAATCTAACGCCTGCTTCCTGTTTGATGACAAATTGAACACTGTCATAATGAAAGTAAAATATAGGAAATACATTTATATTATAAGGGTTTGCTTCACGTTTTAACTCAAAAAGTTGGAATACAGAACAGACTCTTCACTGTCGAGATTTGTTAGCGGTTTTGGGATAAATTATTGCATAACAGCTATTAAGGTTTTGAATTATGTATATTATTAAAACATAATAATAATGTTTCATCTGATTAAAAATAGTAGCAAGTGTTTATTTGGTTTAAGTAATGTTTTACATGGTTAAGATTATACTTACATTTTGCATGACTGTATGCTCCTAGTTTTTGTTGTAGCGACAATTTATATACTAAAATTCACACCTTCTTTACAATAGAATAAAATGTTCCAGCAACATGATCTGCTTCCTGCTATTTATTATATTATATCAAATTTGCTGACCTACGCATTAGCCTACAAATTTCTCTCATATTATTATCACATACATTTTGGATTATTTTAGATAGTGTTTCATAAAAAAAAATTTGTAGAAAATAGATTGCATAATTTAGTAACTGACGACGTAAATACGGCGTGAGCTCGAGCCTGGGTTTGTACCATACAAACGGGTTGCGTTTAACTCGCATCGCACGTGATAAGGTTTGTCAGTTACCTGCCCAAGGTCCGTGGTTCTCTCCGGGTACTCCGCTTCCTCCTCCAGTAAATCTGACCGCCGCGATTTGACTGAAATATTGTTGAAAGCGGCGTTAAACCCCAATCAATCAATCAATCCTTATGCGGGTTTCATAGTCGTGTAATTCACTCTTGCAGCCGGCCACCTGCTGACTAGTCAAAACCCAGCTGATGTTATTGGAAATTAGTGTGCATAAAACATGGCACTTCCTAAACAGTGGGGGTCTTTTAGTCTCCCGATAAATGGGTTGTAAATTAATGTTTCACCAAAACCAGAGAGCCCACCATTAGCAGACGTTCTGTTGGTGGCAGAGGAACCGAATGGCGTTTCTACATTTTTGTCGTGTTCAAGGACAGTGTACAATGATCTAACATCAGAAATATTTAACTGTTCTCTTGCAACCAAATCGACCAAAAACTAGCCCAATTCTTTGACTTAATCTTGATATTCGTGCTTTAAACAATGCCCAATCTGCTGAGAATCTTCATCTCATCTTTACAAATGAGCTTGAAATAAGACACTCCAAAGTCCCTGATCTTCCCCTCGAGATTTAGACAATAATTGTTCTTCCATATCCTGTTAGATACAAAAAACTCTTTGACAAACGTGATAACCTCGGGGCACCGGAAGTGTCTCCCGGGCTTGACCCAAAGTGCTGACCCATGCGTCCCTTAGGTGGCTAATAAACAGGCGCCTCCTCGTTGGTGGATGAGATGTAATAATACGGAAAGCCTGGCATTGGACCATAGTGGTTGGCCTGTTTGGACAGTGCCACACTCCCTGCGCTTATATGATGCCTTGTTTAGATTTCGAAAAAGAGGATTTCGCTACAAAAAGCTAAATTTTTTATTCCTATTCTTCTCTCCATTTTCCGGATGCAGCGAAAAGCCGTTTCCCTGTTGTGTACAATCTTATCCCTACTTTGTTAATTATGAGAATTGTGGAACTTGTACTCATCCTGATTATGCATGATATATTTGCCTCTTGACGTTTATTCACCAACAATCAATCAATTAGGCAACTTTTAAATAGTAAAATATCCGTTCATAAGCAGAAACAGAATGCGTAAATCTCACAGCTCATACCGTACTTGACGGGATGTGTTCAGTACAGCGATTTTCTCGACATAGCCCAGTCATTGACACAAAACGTGCTCGAACAATGATTTGCTGCTCGACAATTGAAGTCAAAACTCCCGAAACTTTAAATTCGACACCACAAAGTTGGTGGTCGGTATGGAATGTTGAGATGAACCTATCAAAACTATTTGTTCTCTTTATGCATTTATTCCTAATTTTTATACAATATCACAATAGACTTCCTGAGTTAAATGATTAATATTGGATTGGTAAAATAGCATTGCGATGATATTGATGAAGTGTAAGGAATTGTTTACCCTTCCGGAACAGTTGGTTTAATTGGGACTGCACTACCCATAAATATATGTTTGTATTTTGTTGTGTTTAGTTGTTCTGGATGGCATTCGTTTGATTCTTCTTGTTTTTTGTTTTCTAGGTTGACATTTGTCCACCTTTATATGACCTTTCAAGTACATGTAACTGTAGAGCTCTTCCTTTATTGCTTATTTGTTTCTTTTCTAAATATTTTTTTTCTTTATGCAAAAAATGTTAAAGCATTTACTTATTTGTTTCATAAATATAAAATTATAAGTTTGAACATTGATTGACTTTCAGAATGTGGACAATAATGTAGTAATACATCAAATCTTTTAAAGAAATATTAATAGAACTCGTAAATATGAACAAAATCGGTTTGTAAATAGTATTTTGGGTTCTTTAACTTTATCATTTAGGTTTTTCTAAGCACATCACCATACGATCTTTGTATATTATGTTTTTTTTTCGGAATCTAATTTGACTCTCTGGTCATAAGTTATATATTTGTTTTGTCATTTACATGATTTGCATGTTCCTGTACTTTTTTTGTGGTGACAAATCTAAATTTTCAAACAATTTAAGATTACATTCTTGTAATTATACAGTAATTATACATGATCTCAGTGAAGTTACTGGTTTGTTTTGTACAATGCATAACAATTTCAAAACTGGACAACTAACATTGCACAAATAACAAGCACCGCCAACATTACACACGGTCTTCTTATAGCCGTGGTATCCACACTTTTGTTCATCACAATGATTGCAATCAGCAATGGAACCATCTGGTGTGTAACATCTTTTACCATACTTGCCAAGGTTGTTACAAATTATGCCTGGATCACATGCTTTACTTTCTCTATTGATGATTCTTAGTATTTCATCTGGTCCATTTACAAGCAGTGTAACATACAATGATCATTTGAATGATAAACTTGTTTTCCTAGAAAAAACAAACACTTGACTGTTTTAACGCAACTTTCTAACTGTGGCTTACGCATCGACTTGACTTTTGCACTAATTGAAACAATCTTATCCGATTTATTATCTGCTATGTTTGGATTTATTTGTGGTTATATTTTACGTTTTTTCGATTTTTTTTTAAGTCGTAGAACCGTGGAATGTTACATGTTTGTTAAAAATATAGTTTTATGCATGTTAAACTAATATAAACACGATAATAAATTTCCTTGCCATCGGAAGTTATTGGATTTTGATTGTTCAATAAAACAACATAGTCCCTGTATATATTATAAAATCAAGGAAAGTCGCATACATTTTATATTAAATATTGAAGTAATATGCACGTGGACACATTAGATGGAAACATCTTATTCTGTCGCATTTTTGCAATCATTAAAACATCACAATATTTTTAAATTAACCAAATTCCTATCAACAGTATAACAGGAATGATGACAAATACCAAATACCTCAAAAAATTTCATCAACAACCAAACGAACATCTCATTGACACAATAAATACTACAAAGACAAATATAAAAACAAATATGGGCTGACTTAGTACTGGTATATAACGTTTACCTGGTCCCTCTTTTACTTATCTAGACCGTACATCGTTACGTCAGACAAATAGTTTAACAAAACCTGCACAGTATAACAGCCAAAGGGTAACATCTGACCTTGAAGAAAACAAAGGGAAAAACATTTTTGGAAATTAAGATCAAATTGTGCTCACTACTACAGGCAAACTAGCTGATGTATCTGCTGTTCGAACACTGCCGCTCAAGCAAACTGATATCAGAGGTATTAGTCTTAAATGATTTGACGAATTATCGCCTAAGGATTGGTTTAAAAATGCCAGAAATTAAATGGTCTTACCAACAAAATCTAATATTACATGTATATGCCTTATAAGAGGATTTCAGCCCAAGATCCATGGGAAAAAGCGTAAAAAAGAGAGGAATGGTACTTTTTATGCCCTCCTAAGTAAACCTAAAAACCCAATAAAAATATAAAATCTTGATTTTTTAGGAAATAAATCTTTAAAAAGTTATAATATTGGTACATTTAATCAAATGTACTTGATTTGTTAACATTTTAGCCCAAAATTATAGAAATATCTTAGATTTTGTATGATATCTTAAAATTGCAAAACCGCATCATATACATGGAAAGTACATTTGAAGACTGTTCTTTGTAAATTTATGAAATATAAGGCATATTCATGACAAATGTTAAGTACAGGTAGATTCTTATATTAGGGTAGCTACATTAAAAATAACAGACAATATAAAAATTGTAATAAAAAGTATTATTTTGAGAAACTCCTATATCTTAATTGAAACAAATAAGTTTGTACCGTAATGTTGTTGTTTCGAACACAATATTTAAATCCAAGGTGTAAAAATTGGCAGTTTAAGTGGCATTTTGCCAAAAACAAACATTTTTTTAAACGTTTTTGAAAGTGATTCGGCTTATCAAGGTGTAATTTAACACCGGTTTATAAATTTGCCCAAACCTGTCATAAAAATTATATTAACAACATCTTGAGCCTACTTTTGGTATTTATGTGATAAAATAAAAAAGACGGTTAAATTATAACACTTTTGGTGATATTTTTTTGACCTGAAGTTCACTTTCAATGACAGCTATTTTTTTAAGAAAGTGCCATGACCCAGACACAACATATTAGAACGGCATGGCAGTTATAATGTCATTTAAATTTTTGTTAGCTCATTGACCTCTCGTTCCGTCAGTTCAATTATGTTCAAAAGGTCAATCTTTACATAATATTAGCATGCGTTTGGATATTCGTAAAAAACAAATTATGTCACCAATTTCAATAATTTTGGAAATGTTTTTCTTACACATTTCTTGATTCCCCATTCTAAAACTGATGCAATGAGACTATTTACAGCGCTGCAGTTTAAAACGTTTTGAAAGTTAAAATCGGGCCTTGCTATTTAGTTACTACTAGCTTTTCATCATTTTTAGATTTAATGTAGTGAAATCTTAATCCAATAGAATCTATCACGATAGCCCCATTACACGAAGTTATATTAAACTAATATCTTCAGACTTGGATTTGTTTTTTGAAAACAACGCTCTTCAATTTTCTTTGACCAAATCAATTATTTTTAATTTTTGTTAAATTTTATTTCAAAGTAAAAAAGAAGCTTTTTAAAGAAATGAAGCAATATCCAATTTCACAATGTCAAAACCATTTTTTTAAATGATGCAAATATAATGTCTTCAAAATTTGGACGATAGGGATATGTGGGCCTATCGAAGGAAATGTGCCATATATTAACAAATAGTTAGTGGTACATATTTTGGTATTCAAAGAACTGCAAATAATCACGACCGTATGAGAATAACGAATAAGAATCTGGCTTCGTATTCGAAATTCAAATATTTGATAATGAAAAACGAATACGTAACCAACAGCTTCTATATGTGCAAACAGTATAGAAAGCTGTCTTAAAAAATTATACCGAAAATAGTTTTATCCAGTCTATGCTTCTGTTCGACAAGCGTCCAATTGTTCCTACAAAAAAGTGAAGATGTGTTTGCTTTAAAATCAATATAAAAAGGATAACAATTTCCGCTGTCTAAAATTATTATATACTACATCTTTTGTGAGGTATTTGTTTGTTCATTTATTTACGTTTGTTTCGTTGTGATTAATAGTGATATTTTTACGAGAGTATAAATGCATTATTCATCATTCAAAAGGCGAAATGTCTTAGCGATTATAAGAACTCATGTAAATATATTGCCAACTAAATTTGAACATTTATATAACAGTAATGTTGTAATATCCTCCCTTTGCTCGGGAAGAAAGGATAATTTTTGTATTCAATGGACCAATTCAGAACTTCAACTTCCGTCCTCGAAAATCGCATTGCGCAATCTCAGCGTTCTCGTAAATGACGTCTTGACTAATGAAAAAATTCATCCAGAACAATGACGTTCCCATAATTCCGTTGCATTTCTGAAACGCAACTTATCCTTAGTGCAAGATACATTCGCATGCACTATGTTTATGATGTTCTGATTCGTGGTTTGACTGAATAAACATTACATACATATTCTTGACAAGCACCAATCAGTAAAAGTGATCACAATAAATAAGACTTATTTTGTACTAGAAAATCAATACATTACAGTGTTTTTGTAAACTCAGAAGTATGCAAACCATAAAACACCAGTGAGTTTATGTAAGTTTCGGTGATCGCTTCTACTAAATATATACATATTGGATGTGCATCAATAATGTACCTTCGTTCCAAACAGTCGGAAGATGAACGTTTCTTTCTATCCCATCTCCGACATTATTCGAATTATCTTCCTCGTCTGAAAATATTTAAACTTTTTTACTTTTTTAAGAATTATACTAAATCGCAATTACTTAATGTTATGAAATGTTTTTATTGAAGAGTAGTGACGACTTTTATTTCAAAAATATACTCAGCTTGCAGAATTCGTAAAGTGTTCCACCAAACCGATACTTGCAATTTAATCTTTAAATCTAAAAGAATATTTAAAAGAAAACGGGGCCACCCGCCTGCAGATACCGTTACACTTGGGATCAATCAAATGCAGAAAATCTAAACACTAAATACATAATGGAAATGTCTTCCATCTTGATGTATGGAATGAGGAACTCCTTTCAACATTTTAATTTTTTTTCTTTATTAATTTATTGATTAATTAATGTTTAATGAATCATGAACGACGAGCACGACACTGCAGGTGTTGCTTGAAGTACAGTTCAACTGATATAATTGAGAGTAAACTAGAAAAAGATCAGACAAAATAGTTATATGTACAAGTGCACTGATGCAAAATAAATATGGCGAATATTTCATTAAAACATTTTTATAGTTTTTTAGCTGAATTTTCATAGGACGCAACAAGGAACATTGTGAACCATTTTGTTGGTTTATTCAGTAGCAAAATATGTAAAACACTCTCGATCCGAGAAATATTAAGACAGATTGTAGAGATTTTCGATTTTCGTCTTAACTCTCAATATACGGTCCTTAGTTTCGTGTTTGCTAACCTTTACTTACCGCACGCTAGTAGGATATGCGGAAAATAAAACATTTCATATTTTTCGTTTTTTTTGGGGTCCAAAATGAGTCTACACTTGAAGCTTCCACGCTTACCATAAAACCCGTTGCAGTTTCCTATATGTCTTTTTCATTAATTAATTGAATACCAATAATGGATTTCCATCAAGAACGTACCGTACTTCGTTCCGCTTCGTTGGCAGACGAATATCTTTTATGTCTTCAGTAGTATCCGAAACAATCGCTTCGTCTGCAAATATTTTATTTTACATTTTTGGATGTATTGGCTCATAATTAATTGTTTATATTAGCCATATCGCTGTTTTGGGATTCCGGGTAGCCGAATGATCTAGGTAGATGATTAAAACATATCTGTACAGAATACATAATTAATAATGTTGAATGAATTTGGAAAAATTTGATATGCTATATGTACAATTCAATGACATCTCGTCAGTAGCATTCAAACACAAACAAATCGAAATGAGAAGCCAAATTCAACGGCAGGGACATCTACTTATTGCTGTACTTTACGAATTTTTTCCGTATTTTCAGTGTTTTAAGAATTTTAGGAATTCGAAGATACCAAAGGAGCAGATAGAAATCGTAAGACGGAAGACAGAAATCGTAAGTCGGAAGACAGACAAGACCATGGCCAACAAAATGAAACTGTACCAACTTTCTGTAAAACATTGTTTGATAAATTTCATGTTCGACAAGTCTGACAACTGGGATGATTGATCACTGTAGCCCATCACCTATACGGGGTTAGGTCGCGCTGACTTTGTACCATAAAAAGGTTGCGTTTAACTCGCATCGCACCTTAAAAGATTTGTTAGTTACCTGCCCAAGTAATTCGGCTGCCTCCACCAGTAAAACTGACCGTCGCTATATAACTGAAATATTGTTGAACCCCAATTTCAACAAACAGAATCCAAATCGCTGTTCTTCCTCTATCATACAAACACAGTCTTATTGCGTAATTCGTTTATTGTTCTCCAAGCCGATCAATCATGTATAAATCTAATATAAAAGTTTCATTTTTAAAACAACAGACCTTCAGATTCGTGTGACAAATTGTAAACAAACCGTGGAATCAAGTGAATTCAGTCACAGAATAAGTTAATTATTTTTAACCCTTTTGGTGTTGTTAGTAAAACAAGAGAAAAACAATAACTGCTGTAACAAACAATTTTGGATGTTTTATCGAATCCCTGTATTAATCCCTTTTTATAGGAACGCAGCTATTATTGATATTTTCCTGTGTTTGTTCGGTTTTAGAATAAATAGTGTTTACATAAAAAGCAGATTACCAACATAAAAACATAAAAAATGACCTAAAATGTGGGCATCAACTCCTTTAAGATTTTCCATCATTTTTTCTGAGCTTAAGCTGCTATTGTTTTATCAAATATTGCATATTTCAGAATCTGACTCTGATACCATCTAAATATCAAATGTATCCTTTCTTATATTTTCTGGAACACCAGCGAAATTTACGTAAAATTCCGAGAGGCAATACGCTCTATTACCTTATGCGAATCGAGCACTTTGGTCATTACCTTTCAACATCTGTTGATGGTACCTTCACACTCACGGATTTTTCTTGCGAATCCCTACTACCTATTTCATAAATTCGTAAAAGTACAAGGACTGTTACGATAAGGGCTCTTGAAGGAGCGATTTAAGTTTACGGGCAATTTATGGTTTATTACGAGTTATTACGATGCTTTTACGGTCAATATTTACGATTTATTCCGAGTAAACACTAATAAATACGTGCTATTTACGATATTTTAAAAACTTTTTGGGATTGTTAAGATACGTAAGGATTGTTTACGATACGTAAGGATTGTCACGAGTTATTTACCTGTTGTTTACCGAAAATCAAATCCGAGTACAATCATGAACAAATTTTTTGACTTTCAAAAATTTGCCTAAACTTTCACGGATTTATACGAGTGAGTGTGAGTTGTGACGAGTTAATAACGGATACCGAGAAGAGATTTACGAATACTTGCGATTGACTAGGAGTCGGAGATCCGTGATGACTCGTAAGAAAATTCCCTGAGTGTGAAAGTGATATAGCAATAACAATCTTACGATCCTCTGTTACATGTATGCGGCAATATATAACAGTAACGTTTTGAACATTTCCCGTATCTGAAGCTTCAGTTGTCCGCAAATCAGATAATATTGTTGATTCGGCAGCATTTAGAAAATTGCTGGAGGCGATGGTGTCGCTTGTTGAAATGATCTCTTCATTACTTCCGGATAGTGGAGATACTTTTTTATTCACAGGTAAGCTAATACCACTCGTTGTAGTAGGTATATTTACGTCTTCTGGTGCACTTCTGCTTCATCTCAAAAACTTCTCATTTGACATACTTCAATGACCTGTAATAATAATTAAAAATATTTTCAAAGTATTATTTAATATTACACAAATGCAATGTGAGGACATATTTCAATGACCTGATAATAATATAAAACATTAATTTCAAAGTACTATTAAACATTACATTAATGCAATGTGTATTATTCGGTAAACCAATGAAAACTGTGATTAAACATTTAAAACATGATTGTTGTGAAAAAGGACAAGGTACTATAGAGGCAGCTTTTGGCCCCTCTTCAAAGAATTCAATATTTATATCAATGATAGTTTCATATCACTGTTCAAGAAAACTACTGATTTTCATTGCCAGCTTAATATTTTGAATGCTCAGCAACACAAAACCCTTAACGACTGCAAAGCACTTGGAGGTATGCACCACCAAAACTAAATTATGTTAATGCAACCCCCAACAACATGCTAACTGAAGGCTTCATCTGGGCCAAAAGATATTAGAGGCTACGAAGACAAGATGATACCATTTCTGGCCAATGCAATGAAAAGCAACGGAAACCAAAAGAAAACTGTAGAATAGAAGACTCAGCTACCGACGAAACTTTAATATAAGGTTCCGTTTAATGGGCTGCTTTATAATAAAGAACAATTATTTATTTCTAAAACAAACTATGAAAAAATAAAAAGAATTTCGTAATATTTTCAAAAAAGACACTTTACACTTTATAAAATTAGAATTAAAAAATAAAAGTGTGGGTTAATGGGCAAAATTTTTTAATCCACTTAAATGGATGAAACCAGGGGATTCCGAAAATCTGACAAAAAATTAAAAAGATGAGCAGCGAACATCCTTAAGTAGTGATATTCAGATCAATACATCATATCTTTGAATGTTTAACACTTTGCAAGTAATTGTTGCAAGTAACTTAAAAAAGTAGTATAAAGAATAAACATGATTCTTTTTGCAACATTGGTAAAATATTATTTAAGTAATTCGCAGGACTATTAATATATGTTTTGTTTTAGTTTGTGCTAACAACTTTAATTGACTTGCTCGGAATATCAGTAGATCTAGCATTTAATTATAATTTGCTTTTTCATCTTTGTTGTTTTTATAATTTGAAAAAATGTGGTAGTGCAAAATATTCTTATGAATGTGAAATATTCTTCTCTAATTCTTCTGTAATTTTCACACTACTCGACTGGTG
>JAULBM010287390.1:0-16066 GCA_032357055.1 Geukensia granosissima | reverse complement strand
TCATTAATATGCTCTCGTCCTGAATATGCATGAAATACTTGCCACTGGACGTTAAGCACCATTCAATCAATCAATCTATAACTGTTATTAATTTTAACGGCAGTTTCAAAGGCCGAACACGTTTTTTCCTTTCATTGTATTATTTTCCCTTTAAATAAATCTATAGATTGTGCACTTTTGAATCCAGTTCATTATTTTGCAGCCAAACGTAACAAAACATGAGTGAGATAGTTTTGTTATCAAAATATCATAGAAAAAAAATAATATTAAAGGGTGTACCATTATCCAAATTATTAATTAACAATCATTTGGCTGCAATGTAAAGAAGTTGAAAACACTTGAACTAATAAGAATGTTTGCTTTATTTAAGCTGTTTTTCACATCGATATGACCAATTCGACAATCTAGGCAATACAAATAACGACAAGTTAAGTCAAGGAAAGTAATATTAATTTAGAGTCGGTAAAAATATATAAACAAATATAAGCTCTCCAGAGCTTTTAAAGAATTAATTTAAACCGACAAACAAATACATACAATGACATAAACACATGCAAGCCCAGTAATTTTCATTTTAAAATATACACAATGTAATACACAACATACAATAGAACAGCACATGAGCAATAAGATAGCAAAAATACACATAGAACCTTTTAAAATATATAACATCGTGTAAAACAGTACGAAATAAAAATATAAAAAGGTGTAGAGATAAATTATAAATAGTATTTTTTTTCAAATTTACCTTAAAGTCATAAACAAACAAAAAAATTATTAAAAAGGGTAAATATAATAGTAGTTTAATGGTGACAATTTTACCATCTTTTTAAAAATAAGGTAAGTTTTTAACTCCTTATTCAATGTAATAAAATAAGTTACACGTAATTTCGACATTTTTCTTGTATTTTTTAAATAAAGTTAATTGTTGTTTACAAAACAAATTATTGTGTAATAATTGTGATTGACGTCACTTAGACACATCCTTTATTTTTTCTCTCAAAAATCCCAATATTTAGCCTATTTTCCTTATGTTTTAGACTAGAATAATTATGTGCGGAAATGAAATCACACGATATTTAACTGAATGTACATCCTTATATAACTTTCCAGCTGACAAAATATTTTGGTGGTCTACATTCGAAAAAATTTAGATTTAAGGAAGAATCTCTGAAATGTGTATTTTATGTTCAGTTCTAAACGTATTACACATATTTGTTGGCGTAAGTGACGTCATTATTCCCTGATGGACCATATTGAAAAATCATCCCACCACTTTCATTTTTGTGGGCCAAAAAGGATGCAAAAAAAACAAGTTTACCAATGTTGCATAAATATAAATTCTAATGTGCTATATGTACCTTTCAGTGAGTAACCTTTTAGTCTCTCACATTGGAATTCTACACTGAACTTACCAATGTTGATTAAATATTGTCAATTTTGATATTCTTTATTACATTTCAGGAAGTAACCTCTCATCAGAAGCTTTAGGACGAAAAACAGAGAAAGTTCGAGATCCAAATATAGTAAAAAATATAATTAAATCAGAACAAATCTAAATAAGAAACCATATCAGCGGAAGGGACTGTTACCCGATACAATACGTTTCCAAGGCTTTCGGTATTCTCAATGCTTTAGAATTAAAAATGCAGCAAACTTCTGTAAAACATCATTTGATAAATTTTATGTAGGATAAGTCTGACAACTTAACCCTTTGTGACATCTGGTTCACCAGCGGTGACATCGACGAAATAGTTTCAAAATACAAGTGTGTCCATGTTGAATAAATATTTCTTCATATCAAAATACACAGTATCGGTTCTAACAGGATATCTTACGTCTAAAGAGTTAATGACCTTTTATTCGGGTCGAGTTCCCATTAAGTTAAGATCTAAAATCTAAACCATATATATCCTTGATCCTCATGACAGGATACATTAAACGCCTCGGGGTCATCAACCCACTAATCATTTTGAGAAAAATACGAAATCTAAAACATTTCAGATAATAACAACTATTCCAAATTATCCTTTAATTCTTTTGAAACGACAAATATGTTGATTTGGAGAACCTTCTTGTGTTAGTGAGATCTAAGTTTCAATTAAGGGACAATTTGAAATTTATAAACAATTTTGCTAAATTGAACCAACAAAATTTGATAAAAAAATCAATCTATGACGACGTTTAAGAACAATATACTGTTTTTCGTAACAAGTAACAGATGATAATACAGGAAACTTTTACACTCCATATCATGTTTTATTAAATCAAATCTTTATGGAAGTTCTGATTAAAGACATGTATGTAATTTTAAACTTTTTTATTATTTACATAATGAAAAAACAACATCGCATCACGCTTAAATTGTTTACTTTCCAGTATCCATCTTAAGTTTTAAATCCATTTCAACTGATTTTTATAGTGTGGTTTTATTGCTGTTTTGTCGCACCACTGTCCCAGGTTCAGGGGAGGGTTGAACGCTCACCAACCGGTTTAACCCCGCCACATACTTATGTACCTGTTCAAAGCAAGGAACCAGAAGACCAGTGATTGGGTTTTTTTGTTAGTCATTTTTTGTTATTTGTTCCTCATTTTAACAATAGATTAGGTCGATTGTCGTGTTTAATAAATAGTTTCACATTTTGTATTTCGGGGCATTTTACCTCTTCCATTATGGTGTGGATATTCTGGCTCATGGTTGAAGGCCGTACCTCCTATTTTTATATTAATCGTGCACATTGGTTGTTGATGAAACTCCATTAAATAGATCCATATTAAATCAAAATAACAATATTCGAAGTTACCAAACCAAAACCAAAACGTAGTACAAATATAAAACAAAATTGATATAGGAAGCCAAACCAGACAGAAAGTATTCTATATGCAATACAAGCAAGAAGACCTTCTGTGATTTTAAATATAATTCATTACTGCCTTTCTATGAATTGTTGTGTTATTAAAGTTGCCTTGTGTCTGGTGTTTATTTAAACATTTGAGATAAATTAAATCAAAAAGAAAATCGACAATTAATCTCCAAAAAACCATAAACCACACGCCTAATGAGACAATACATTATTGAAAATAGTATCACACATATTCGAAGTGTATTGTTTAAATAAACAAATAAAACACTTAATAAAAAGAACGTATTAGGAATTAATTTCATGCTTCGGACAAATACATGTTAAGCTACCATGTGATTTTCCATATCCACAAAAAATAAGCGCTGGATTTTTAATTGCTTAAACACTGTCAACAACATTTGTCAAACGTACGATTTTGGACTTGATTACACAATCTATTAATAAACCAGAATTTTAATTTGTCCTTTTGGTGGTCTGGCTTGTGATTATCCTCTTATACATTCAAAGACAAGTTGGATGTTAATTTATAATCAGGATGTTCAATCAGCCAGAAATTTTTTCATGTCGATAAATAAAATTAAAAACGGTTATTATGGATTGCGCAATACTCAAACATGTGATTTGCGACAATTATAGAAAACTACCAAAAGCCAGCAAACCGAAAATTGCATTTTCATAAACCAATAAAGGTTACCTTTTTCATTGACAAACGTTAATGGGAATCAGATCATATTTATGTAAAAGGGTATATATTGAGTAAATGCACCACATGTAGTATCAGTTGAAGGTGCGAAATCTAGAGGTCCGCTTTTAACAATTGTGGAATCTATTTATAACGATAAACATGAAATACGTACATGCTGATGATTAATCCAGAAAAGCGTTTGGTGCTTTTTTTTTTATCTAAATAAGGAACAGATTGCCGTCTTTCCGGGATTTGTAATCAATATCCTTTATTTTAATGATTGAATAACGGGCGCATGCTTCATGCGTTGTGGTTATACTAATTCTATTGTATCAGCCCAACCCCCGTTTTCTGAGATTAAAGGGGAAAATAATTAGATAGATAAAATATAATAATTCTGGTGCTTAGGTTTTTTAGAAAAATTATTTGTTATGAATTTGGATAAAATGAATATTCTTTGCAAAACCATATAATAGCCCAAACCTTTTTGGATTTGACAAAATGTCTACTTGACAGAATTATTAGTGATATTGCACTAGGAAAAATGATCGCACCAAAAGCAGATGAAACAAAAAACAAAACTTAGCACCCCATTTGAAAATCAAATTATCGATGTCTATATTTCCGTACAAAAATTAAGGGTGCATAAAAAACCATACTTGGGAAATTTATAAAGACATTTATCCAAAATAAGTTACGTTAATGAACGATTAATAAAAATTATACACCTTTTTAAACACGGTACTGACATTGGGATAGGGTTGTTGTTCTTTAAATAGTCATGATAAAGCGACGACTTTTCCTTTCCCATCGTGAACTTCCTTTATCTGACGGGAACTTGCCTAAAGCTTCCTCTTATGGTGATTGCATTTCATAATTTTTCCGATTTGCTCGTGTTTGCATTAAAGTGTCTGGCTTCATTGATTGTAACCTATATGTTGCTGGTATTTTTTACTGCCAGGATAAAGTTATCTTAGGCTACTATAATTTACCAGCGGTACAGGTTTTTATGTTTGGTTGCAATTGACAGAGCTATATTTAGACAAGGAATATCTCATCCAGCCATTCATGGTAATATTATTTATGACTTATAAATTCAAAAGTAATCCACAGAAACTTATATTTCAATGTAATTAATTTAATTAAAAAGGATTGAGATACGCCATTGCTTTTGAACGTAAAAATTTGCCTTCATTCGCACTTACGTCTACAAACGTGTTTTGTCTCTATTTAGATTAATTGGCATTGCATATCATCTTGTTTGATCCTTACGATTTTTGACGTTGTAGAACTAAATCGTTATAGCCGTTCTTTATTGGATTACCTCTGGTGATGGAAGGATGATGAGTTTGTCACCCGGTAAACCCTTCTGAGCTTAGCTTGCTATCAGTAAAATGTTTTCATTTACTAGAAAATACCTTTCTTTTTTATTTCATTTGATTTTGTTGGGTACATTTGTGAGTAAATTCTACGCTTACTCTGGCATTATTTTTACAGTGTAAAAGGCAGTAACTAATGTTACCCCGTTGCATGGGCAGGACTAGATTTTCTTTTAGTCGAGGCGATTGAGAGCTCGTCACATGGACATTGATTCCAGCTTTAATAAATACTGTGTAAGAACATCTAATTTGAACAATTGATGGAAAATGTCTTTTTTCTGTAGCAGCATTTTTTTTTCTAAATTTTAGTAAATCATTAGATCATCAGTTATATACATTGTGTTATAGCTTTTGGGAATTTAACTGAAAGGCAACTTATAACATGCTAATTGTACCCTATAAAACTTTACTGTGAAGAATACTTCATAAGTGACCTTTAAAATAGTTTAAAAAATACGCAAGGTTTAAACGAAACCGGAAGTAAAAGGCCAGACATGACCATGACTAATTACGAGCAAACGAAAGACAAACAATAGCACACAAAATATGACACAAAGAACCCTGTCTTGCAGTCAAATTTTTCTATATCTTTTAGTCTAGAATTGAGAATAATAATGTGAAGGGTAGAAAAGTCAACTTGCTGTCACTGGTGAAAATGACTTTGCAGCAACTATCATGCTATAAAGATTCGCTTCGTAGCCTTCAACAAGATGCATGGATCTGTCCAGTTGGCAAACAAAAAATATGTAAAAGGGCCAAAACTATAACATAGTGTATAAAATCCGCCTATGTTCATTGCATTTAGTATGCCCTCTGTGTCTATTTTTGAATATTTGCGAACGTGTGGTGTTGTAGCATTGATATTTATCCAAGATCTTTCTTCATCATAAAGAAATCCTTTTTATTGAACATAATAAAAATGCTTCAATTTCAAAATTTTTATTATAATATTGTCTGTCAAAGTTACATCGGATAATGTTGCAAAAATATTTAAAGAAAGTTAATATGGCTTTAAGATACACATATTGTGATTTTAATCTACTACTTGGGTGACATACAATTGTATTTTCGAGAGGCATCCGAAACATATTAATTTGAAACAACTGCAGAATGTCTTGATGAGTTTAATAATGGACAAATATCCTCAGCGTAAGACAAGCTGTACAAAGAAACCCTATCAAAATATGATGATTTTGTTGTTAAGGAACACAAAAATCTTTCCATACCTATATTTATTCCTTGACCAAGTGGGAAAACTCGTTTCTAAGATTAACGACAAACAGGATTACTTCAACTCCACTATTGTAATCTTCCCATATTTATGTGGCAATAGCCAAAGGAAACCTCTGCTGGTATGAAAAATCATGCCTAACAGGACATGTTTTTGAAAATCTTCACCAGATTATGTCTGAAATATTTTTTTCTGTGTAGAATATCAAGGAATGACAGAATACATCTGTACAAAAATTTGGGAATGAACAAAAAGAACAAAACATAGAATTGATGCAGAATGTATCACACAAAATTGACTTATTACTAATTTATGGAAGGCTAGAATGTGTAAACATCATTTTTTTAAATCAATACAAATACACACATGGTTAAGTAAAGTGTTTTTTGGTAGATTTCATTTTTTTTTTATATCTAAAACAGATTCAAAACGAATGTGAAAGTTCTCCTTGAAGAATATTATGTGGAATTTAAGACTATTACACATTACACAATGATGGTAGAAGTACATTGCCTTTATCCTCAACTTGTGTTACCGTATTCTGGTTTCTATCAAATGTAAACATCCTACAACACAAACAAAAGTTTATTTCATCACATAAAATCTTTAAATGTATGAAGGTAAAGATAAATACGGAAAAGAACCTGGACACTTCTTTTAATTATTTACACAATATTATACGTTTTGCTTTTATGTTAAGGAGGTTCTGGTGTCTTCCGCCATCTTGGATCGCAAACTTGTGGTAATGACTTTATCTATAATTGCAAGTAATATTTCTCGGAAAAAACATACTGTTACGAAATTAAAACTGAATATTCATATCTTCATTTAATGACATATTCTTTTTTATGCATTCACAGTGGATAAAGAGCTTTTTAACATTTAAAAAATTGAACGTTGCCAGGGGAGGTAACTCCAATGACTAAATCTTATAAAGGATTGCACTATATAAATAAAGATCTATTAATGTAGCAAGAAAACGAAATAGGTGATCCCAATTTTTCTTTTTATTTTCTGATAATATATGATAAAAGCTATCTTTACTTATTCTATTTTGGAATTCTATCGTTTTATGTACTTTATATCGAGGAAAATGTAGCTTTTCCCTAAACAATCAACAGAAAATGTAGAATTTTGCACTAGCTATTGCTTGAAAACGAAACCGGTGACATTAACATTTAATTGTAATTTTTCGAACAGGACAATATAGGTTATCTTTTGACAAAGTATAAAAAATTCTATCGATTTTCATTTAGACCCCATTGTATAAATACTGGACAAGACCTTCTAGAAAAAAATTTAAAATCATGATTCACTGTGACAATTTGGCAGTTGTTGAAAACACAGGGTGATAACGTAGTGTTCAACCAGTTTTTTTTTGTGGTTTTTTTTAGGAGGGTAGGTATTCTTCCTCTCCAAACCTTGTACACTGAGGACAGTGAATGGTGAGCAGATAAAAAATCAGAATAATAAATATATATATATAAGCACAACAGACTGGCACAGAACGGAAGAGAAGGTTTTAAAAATTACAAAAGTAAAATATATCCCAAAATTGACAGAACAAATAATTCAAATATACTAAACGCACAAGGTTTTCCATCTGATAGATTTAAGCCTTTAAATCTATTTTAATATTTTCCCATTCCAATCGAGACTTTTTTCAGCATAGTATTTAATGCAATGTGATAATAATATTTTTACAGCTGATTCCTATATTACAAGGATAAATATGATATTAATTTGGTAAAATGTAGCTTACTACTGTGACTAGATGAGATGATGCGGCTTTTTTTCTGTAAAAAATAATATTTTTCTACTAACTTGTTTCTCTTAAAGAAGAGAATTTCATTTGAATCTTTGATGACAGCAGCATCAATCCCATTTGGAACTCCTGGAAATGCAGCACTTATTTTCCTATATGTTCCGGAAATAATTTCTCCGGTATATGGATTCATCTTCCATATTTTATCAAACTGTAAATACATGAATACATGATACATTAATTATCAGCTATAATTACGGAGAATGCTTTATTCCTTGTATTGCAGATAGTAAATATCCTTTCTTTGTGATTGTTATATCTATATTTTCGATTTGTTTTGGATATACTTGGTTAGGACCTCGGTATTCCTTTATAAATTGATATAAATTGGTTCTTATTGTGTGATTAGATGTTTCTACTTGAAAAACAAAATTAACCATATTATAAACCATCCTGTATTTTATCGAAATATTCAAAAATGTCAACAAGAATTAAAATATTCAAATTACACGTTAAGGCAATCCTAGGCAAGCAAGCTATTAAATAACGAAGAGGCAATCCACCTGTATTCGGAGTGATAAGTCATAGCCCATAAGACAAAGGACCTTAAATAGCGGGTTAGCCGATAAAACCATGTTTGTACATTTAAAACTTATTCGAGTGCAACAAAATCTAAGACGAAGAAAACTGTGTTCCCCGAACGCCTATTGGACTAGAACAACACCTCATTGGGAATTAAGGGGCACACCAAGGGGGAATGCATTGAATCTTTACCTGTATTTACCTATTTAATTATTATTTACATAGTAGACATTTAAATACTGTGTCTTAAATGAATTCAATGTTGCAATTAAAAAGATAAAGCTTTTAAAATAAGGATTAGCAAAGTAATTAAGAATTTTATATGTTTAATTTACCCCAAAAATAATATTAATTTTTTTTAAAATCTTAAAAAAATATAATTTTATTATGTTTTAATATAGTCCTTCCAATTTCATTTATAAGGAAAAGTGAGTTATTGAAATTAAAATTTAAAATAGATTGTAATAATATTTATCTAAGTTGATGGTTAGTTATTATTAATTACATTACTTATCTGTGGTGTAATGTTATGACTGTAAATAATTTTTCATATACCGTGAGGATCCTAGCTGTTCAAGTTATCATGCAACCTTAGTCTGGAACTGTACAAGTTGCAAGAAGATTACATAAAGCAAAGCTTACACTATAATTGCCCTATGGCCTGCTTACTTGTTGATCAAAGCAAGCTAAGACACTGTATATAATGGGATGAAAAAATTCAAAAGCCTTGCATTATTCTTTCTAAATATTTTTTTTTCAAATCAACTTTTATCGTCAATAATTTGCATAGTTACTCCTACATTTGCAAATACCTCTGTTCTTTTCCTAATTTCTATCTGTTTCTAGATGCTACTAACTATGTGCTCTCTTAAAATTTTCTTTGTAAAGTTTTCTGAACATTGTGTGTTGATTATATATGTTATATTTGTTTGGCTCATATGGACACAATATATAATTAAATAATAATAATAATAAAAATATATATAAAGACATTCTATTGAATAAAACAGTATGTTTTAATGTATAATTCTCCCTTTTGACAAGACCCAAATACAAAATGTACCGCAAATACATGTAGATGAAAACAACAATTATAGTATCAACATTTTTTTTATTTAACTGTTGCTGTTTCATCATTAAAATAGGCATTTCTTTAATTGCTACAGGTATCTGGTATTTTTACCTATTACAGGTAACCTTAATTACTATACCCTCTTGAAGGCCTCTTAATCCCTAAACTTGATTAAATGTTTTTTTAGTCGAGTAGGCGTTCGGGGAATAAACCATTTTTCATATAGGGGAAGATGGTCGGGTTCCAAGCCGAATACCCTGAAACTAAAATAATCAACCATTTTATCGTCGCCATGAAATTGAAAGGGAATCGATTTCTACCTTGATTGGATGCATCTTAGTCGAAGTTAATTTAATAACAACAGTTACTCTCTATAACATGAAATTATATAGAATTTGGTGGATTTTTCTATGAGAAGGGGTCATGACGTGTATGTCTGAGCTACAAATTGTGTTTTCGTAACCTTTATCTCTATCGTGTCCTTTTTGTTCATTATTATTTACGTTGTCTGAATTCACATCATCTTCACTTGCATCAAAGTTTGATGATGTACTGTTATTCTTAATATGTATTCACAAGGAATGTTTTCCTTTCAAATTTATCTTTAAATTTTGATGTAAATTCTTACGAAATAACGCAAAATATATTTGATATTAGATATATTTGTCCCTGTTTCGTCCTCCAAATCAAAAAGTACATTAAAACCAGCATACTGAAAGTTTTCCATTGCAATCCAGTATCCTCTTTAAAAAACTCAACTTCCACAGAAATAACCCTAAAGAAGCGAAATTCAAACTTCATCTGTATCTTCAAATACAAGAACAAATACCATTTAGCTGAAGGGTTACAAAAATGTGCGGAAAACTGATTAGCAGGACTGACGTACGGACAGAGAGACGGACTGAATACAAACCTAAAGTCTTCGTCGGCTCCGCCTATAGGTGATTATAAAAGTGTGGAAATAACTTGTTACATTATCTAAACCGATGGAAGAATTTTTCTGTCGTCAGCTTTATCCAATCGTAGTTTTTATCGTGTGAACGCACCATTAGAGTAGTGGTTAGGTGTGTTTATTTGTTATAATTTCCTATCAATTCAACTTTTACTATCCTAGTTATAAAGAACTTCACAACAAAACTGTCATCACAGTTATTAATTTCCGTCGTCAACATTTTACCTCAACATCAAGTTTGAAGTGGTTACCAAAAAATTATCTAATATTTTTAGCTCAACAAATAAATAAACGTGTCCGATGGGAAAATCGTACCATATGAACGCATCCTTACAATGGTTGATACTGATTCAAAATACAAAATAACCAATGTTAAATAAATGTGCAGAATTTGGGTATGCTATCTGTACATTTCAAGGAGTAGCCTGATATTGCATATGGTTAATTAAAATAAAGTATGCTATCTGTACATTTCAAGGAGTAGCCTGATATTGCATATGGTTGATTAAAATAAAGTGTACAATCATTCATATTCAGACATTTGAGACAAATTGCATGTTCCAGTAGTTTATTTCTGCATCGCCGATATTCCCTATGAAAACTGTTTTTCAAGAAGTTAGACAGATATACTTACTCCAATGATAGTAATATCGTTATTGCTGAAATCAATAGCTGCCCTGGCTCGTTTAGGTCCATTGTTGGTTCCTTTGATGATACGGACACGTAGTCGTGTACCTTGACTGTTAAAATGGTACAGCTTTCTTCCTTAAATATTTAACACGTTATAATTATTGTTTGATTGCAAAAATTGAACTCTAATTATTATCTAAAAATTTTCTTCAATTATTTTGTGTTTTCCTGTGTCAAAACTTGTAGAATGAAATGTGTAATTACCGGTAAAAGACATCCTTGCATCTAGGAATTATTATTCAATCCTGCTATCCCGAAACACTCGATGGAGTCTAATTTTAATCTATTTCTCTACACTCTCCTTTGTATAATATTTTGATATGAATTTCTCGTGCTTGTTTATAATAATTTCATTTAAACATGTATATTAAAATCGATGCGAACTTGTATTGATCACGTTTTATTTAAACTTTTGCAAGAAGAAGACTCGAATAATACGTTATCACTGAGTTACAAATGTTAAAATTGAAAACATTGCACAATGTACTCCGCCTTTACCTCATATCAACCATTTACCTTTAATTATCATAACTCTTTGAGGATTGGATATTGTAAAAGCAGCATCCGGTTTTAGCGGTGACCTTCTGAATAGCGTACGTTGAGTTGTGTCGCCCACCAGCTGTCTGTTCTGACTTACAACCAGTATCCTGTTACTTTCGACGAAAGCTAAGTAGTTACCACTGAAATCTTGTAAAAACAATAGGGATACAATTAGCCTCATAAAACATAATATAATGTTTTATAGGAATATTTTTGTTAAATTTTATATGTATATGTGTTATATTTTGTCTTGTTCGTGTTCTCGAGAATTCGACTTCCCCTTTTATATAGCCCTTCGGATTTCTTATGCTACCTTATTTCATTTTTGTTTCGTTCCGACCTTGAAATACCATTTTTTTAACAGTTTTAATTTCAACTGCGTCATTTCTGCGACACCTGTGAATTTGGAACTGTTTTAAATCAACCTTTATAGTAACAGAGCTTAAGGAATGTATTTTATAATCAAGTGTGCCGTGTGGGATTGAAAGTTCTTGATTCCTTTCATAACTGAATTCATAACACACCTGTGTCGCTTGGCCTAAATCCGAAGGATTGAAAGTAAAAAAGAATACAATGGTTATGTTGGAACACCCAAAGACAAATTTCACATTCTATGGATTCAGAATGGGGATATGGAGTAACTACGCATCCAATTTCTTTCTTGTACATGACAGTCATCAAAACGATAGAAGATTGCACTTTGTTCAAAGAATTTGTAATTAACACATTTTCATTACAGTCTAGTTTAAATTAAATCTCCTTGTCCTTTCTAGGTATCATTCGTTAATTCAGTGTGCAGCTGATAGTCTTTCATTACAGTTGCCCCAAGTCACTTATGTGTATAGATTGTCATAAAAATAAATTTTAAAACGTTTAAACAATAAATTGAAGTGACGAAAATGTCTTTACTTTATAATCCTGATCAACTATAGGTTTATAATATGAGAATCAGACAGGGTATTGTTGCCAATCTTAATGCTAACTCTTTGATATTAAGACCTTCCATACAATTTGCCTACATTGGATCTAATAAATCACTATTTTCTTACTAATACGTTATTCAATTAAAACGGGTTTATTAATTATTTGCTGGTTGCAATTTTCTTGAGGGTTAAATTTCTGATAGAAAACTTTTATTCAGTTTAATTTGTTTTTTCCTTGATCGTCAAATTCTATTACCCTTTCTTACCTTTTATAAAAGCTGTAAAGCGCAGAGAACATAATGTTGGTCTGGGAGGCTGGACAGACTGGGTTGTTGTTGGCATTGTGGCTGTCGTTGTTATTCTAGTCGTGGTTGTAATTAAAGTAGTGGTCGTGTCACTCACGGGCATACCTGAAGCAAGACTGGGGATCAGAAATATGTTGTAATGTAATTTTTTGGAAATTTACAAAGCTGAGCATTGAGTATTTATATTTCAAATAAATAACCATTATTTTCTCTGCTCAAAATCATCCTACTTCATTGCTTATCATAAAAGTGTTCTTCGGCTATTTATTAGCACTTTGTTCCCAAAAAAGTTTTTGGCACAGAAATACACATTCATGATGACGAAATCGGTTATAAATATCTAAATCAATATTTTAATGGGATTTTACATTCATTTCAGAAATAATTCATGGCAGCCATAAGTTTAGTGATGATTTTAACATGGGCTGGAGTTGTTTTCACATAATTTTATCCCAAGCGTTAGCGAGGTATAAAAGTTGTGAAAACGATGACAGCCCTTGTTAAAATATACTAGTCAACAAAAGAAACGATACAAAACTTTTATCAAATATAAAATGTTAGTATTTCAAAAAAGAAAATAACAGATATATAACATGTGTATAGTTAAACGTTCTCCATAAAACGTCAACAAGAAAAGACGTCCCAAATACTTCATGGATCAAATACGGACGTATCAAATTTATTATCCGGAATTATTGTTTGCCGAATTTAATAGCGAGTATAACCGCCTTCGGCAGCCACGACAGCATCACACCTTCGACGCACTGAACCAATTAAAGTCCTTATGTTTGCTTTGGGGATGTTGTTCCACTCCTCTGTCAAAGATAAGAATTTGCACGGACTTTCTTGAAGAAAATCATATTCGTGTACTCCCAAAGGCCTGCTTTATCCCCAGATTTATCGCCTATTGAACATTTATGGGATCAACTTGGCAGACGTGTTCGAGAAAGGGATAACCCACCGGAAACGCTACAAGGTCTACGTTTAGCCTTGACAGAGGAGTGGAACAACATCCCCCAAGCAAACATAAGGACTTTAATTGGTTCAATGCGTCGAAGGTGTGATGCTGTGGTGGCTGCAGGAGGCGGTTATACTCGCTATTAAATTCGGCAAACAATAATTCCGGATAATGACTTTGATCCGTCCGTATTTGATCCATTAAGTATCTATGACGTCTTTCCTTGTTGACGTTTTATGGAGAACGTTTAACTATACACATGTTAGATATCTGTTATATTCTTTTATGAAAAACAAACATTTTATATTTGATAAAATTTTGTATCGTTTCTTTTGTTGACTAGTATATATGAATACAGTATATTTCAGCACATTTGCCAATGGATTTTAGTTTATAGTTTTGACATCAATATCTAAAATGAAAAGTGGTTTTTCATTTTGCCGGATAAAAGGAAATTCTTTACATGAAATAAAGAATACCTCATTGGATAAATTAACAGAAAAATGAACTGAAGACCATTTTATTTGGTGAGGGGACATCTGTTTGGACAAACAGTAAGCAGTTGAAAATACTCTCCTGCTGTTTTAAAAAAGAAATTACAACGACAAGTACTAAAATTGTAAATTAGAAATATCCTAGAAGTATGTTTGAATTTAATTTTTACAAAAGTGAATGGGCAAACAGCTGTTGATTACATACATCGTGTAGTTTTTGTCTTCGAACCCCATATGCATGGGTCGCTGATATTTCGGGTCGCGATAAATCCATACCCCTACAACAAATGCCGGGTTTGGGGTAGAAAGCCATGGCAGTGTTGAAGCAACACATAGTTCAATTTGCTATCGAAAAGGCAAGATAATTTCAACAGTGGTTCATTTATTTTTATCGTGTGCATTTTATTGCAGTGTAATATTCCAATCTGTACTGGTTTTAAAGTTGTTTTTTGGAGAAAGGAAAACGTTCTGTTGCTCCAGACAAACCACCATTTTACAGAGTTTTGGCTTCTTGTGAGTGCAGTAATTAAAGTTGTTTTCTGGAGACTAACCACCATTTTACAGAGTTTTGGCTTCTTGTGAGTGCAGTAATTTAAGAAGCTTTAACAGTGTATCACTCAAATGTTGATACAAAACATATACATCAGTTTTTTTTTCTGTGGTATTTTTGCTTAATTAAAGTGAACGCCATATGTTAATAAAACAATAATCCTGAAACATTACATAGTTTTACAGCCTTCATTATTCATTTTCATTTCCTATCAACAGCGGGAAACTGCTTAGCAGAAATCCGCGTGAACGTCTTTGTCCTGCTGCACAAAACATGGCAAGAATTCCAATGTCGTCTGCTAAGTAGAAATATCTTGCTGTCACCCCGTGCTGATCAATTTCAGTTCGTGAACCTGGTAATAAGTTTGTACATCGAGATACTTTCTCGGTACTTTCCATGCATAAATGTTAAAAAATTTAATACAAAAACTCAGAATCCCAGCTTATTTGCTACCGGAAACGGCAAGATAATTTCAATAGTGTTCATTTACATTTATGTAAAAATCCGTTCCCCAAAATTTTAAAACTTTATTTAATCTTTGTTAAGCTCAAAATCCATTGACAAAAGTGTTGAAAAAGCTTGCAATACGAATATGTTGGCAGACTACACATTTTCACAGTTCAGTATCATAGAAAAATCCAGCTGGATCAACTATATACAAGCTGATCTTAAATAGGTCAAATATTAAACTCATACATTGTTTTTTTTTACAATATTATTAAATAATATTTATAAATCTGACATAATAAGCAAAAAAAAACAGCCTGATCTATACATGTTAAAATTTTTTTTCTCGTATTTGATTTCATATCAGTAATTCGGCCCAGGGCAATAAGTTCATACGGACCTGGTCTTATTTTCTTACGGCCCTGGAACTATCTTACGGCCCTGTTGTATTATTTATTATTAAATAATATGCAAAAATCTGCCCTAATAAATAAAAAACTGCATCATCTATACACTTTTATTTTTTCTTCTCATATTAATTATATTTTCATATGGTTACTTCGGACCAGGGCCGTAAGTTCATACGGCCCTGTTTGATTATATTTTCATACGGATACTCAGACCGGGGC
>JAULBM010287380.1:0-16066 GCA_032357055.1 Geukensia granosissima | reverse complement strand
GTGTTACTCAGTAATCAAAGCCGGGGTTTAGTCACAATCGATGTTGGTCGCAATAGGTATAGGAACGGATTTGTATTTGAAGTTTTTTTTATAAAATAATGTTTATTTTGTAGATTGAAAAAAGTGCAAGTTACTTGCAATAATGCTTTTTAGCAATCGTGATGTGTTTTCATCGGTGTCGAGTTTTTAATTCTCTTCAGAGATTTTACATTATAAAATTATCCATTTTTTGTAGGAAGTGGCTTTTGGCACGTGCTAGGCCGAGACCGGGATTACACATTATCAACGCTGCATAATAATTATATAATTAGGATAAATCTACATGCAAAAATACTTAGTGGCGAGCCTGAACGGAAATTTAGAAGTAATTCTTCTAATATGTATCGCAAGAGGGGGGTCCAAATAAAAAAATGAGCTAAATTTTTTAAATTACTCTATCTAGATCAAAATTTAGCACTCACGACTAAAATAAAGATAGCCAACCCTCAACGTTAAATCACCGTATAGAAATTCAGGGGTAGATTATAGTATGTAAAACGATTTTGCATAGTGTAAAGCATGAAATGTTAACCGTGGGATTATTCTTTCTTTTGATTTAAAATAAATACAAAGGCAGAAACGCACATATAATTTAATTAAGCCAAAAATTCGCAATCCAGAAAAGCTTGGAACAGAGTATAGATTTCTAATGTACATAAAGTTTCATTTTCTCTACAAATGTAAGTCTAAATACGATCCCTATCATTATCTCTAAAAATATCATCCCATTCGTATTGACTTTACAAAACCGCAATATTTAAAGTCAAAGAGTGATATCAATTATTATGTCACTGAGAAAATGAGAAATCGATACGAAAACAAACAAATCAGCCAGTGCAACTCATTGTTTAAAAACATAGTTCCAAAAAGTTTTTACTTACTTGACTGCTTTAGTATCTCGCTATCTGTGGTCAATGACTGTGAAAGGCTTTCGTCTGGATTTACTGAAAATATAAAGGTGGAACACAATTACAAAAATCCAACTCAGAAAAGGTTTTTCGTTTAGCCTCGAACATGCAGGATTTAAACCATACACATTTAAATGCAGAAATAGTATCACCTTAAGGTAGCAGCTAAATCTTAGGTTATTCTCAACTGACATTAGTGGGCCTCTCGCCTTTCTTTAGTGTGCACGAACTTGCCTCTTGCTAAATATGGCAACCAACGTCGTAAACTTTGCTTTTCCATGATACAACATGACTAACGAATACTGTTTTTTTTTTCATTAACATAAACTTCACTTCACTTACTGTACTTGTTTAATTTCTGTAGTGACCAGCCTTTGACAATAGCTTCTACAATTGCAGATTCCAAATCGGTAAAACCTGGATTGTCAATATCGTAAATTGTAACCTAAAATTTATTCAAATAATGTTACTGGAAGATTTAAAGATTTTAAACAAATTGTCTTCCCATGATCCCTACACTTTCAGCATTAAACTTTCTTACAATTTTTCCAAGATAACAAAGTGATCTAAGTCGAGTAAACGATGCAAAAAAAAGAATTAGAATGACATGATATTGCGAAAAGTTCTTACATTGTGCTTTGTGCTCTCACAGCGAAATTTCTCGTTTCCATCAATTTGGCCTAAACATGTGTCAAAGAGATGAAGTTAATCAACAATTATCAGAAAATTAAGTAGATGTATATTGCGCATCCATGCTCAATCAAGACATATATATAAATATTGAACATGGATCATGGTAAAACCACTGGACCAAACGCTGACCATAAAGTGGTGGTATATTGATAGCAGGACATTGTATAATTGGACCAATAATTATGGGACTTGTTAAGACATGAATTCTACCACGTATTTTTTACAGAAATTTTAAGGGCAATTTTATACTTAACTCTTTCACTTAACAGCGAATGTTAAAGAAATGACTAAGTAATTCACATTTAAGAGTTCGAGACTTAAAAATTATGTACAATTATTCAAACGTTTGATTTATCGATCCTTTATTTCACTATTCTATATTCACAACTTAAAGATATCATCTTAAGATATTGAAACATCATAGTTTTGTTAAACAAAATGGAAATCAAAGATATAAATATTTGACTTGAGTTAAATAATGCCTTACTGTAAGAGAACACATCTCTAGCTCTATTAAATACAGTGAAGGTGATATTCACTTAATGCTGGATTATCTGATTGACAATATTTATGTAGACTTTGGTGGGCAAATTTTTCAACAAACCCATTCCAATTGGCACAATTTGTGAGCCCCTATTAGCTGACCTAATTTTGTACTCGCATGAAACATAATTTATTCAGGGACTTCTTGAAAAAACAAAAACAATGGCCAGATAGTTTAATTTTACTGATCGCTAAATCGAGGATGCAATTGAATAATTCGACGTTCAGCGAGTATTTTAACTAAATAAATTACCCAGCGAACTAGCTAGAAATTTAGGAGACCCTAGACTCAATAAAATCAGCTTCCAAATTGACCAAGAGGTAAAACTGTTTTGCAGTTGATACGATACTCGTGCCTGGTACAGGTATCAGGATTTTCTGAAGAGAGCATTGCTGTTGTCGCATAAATTACTACAACAAGGGTAGATCCAATCAAGGATGAAACATTCCCTACTTTTATGGTCGGCATCATGAATTAGTTGTCCCATATGTTATCAGTGTATCTATACTTGTTGTGGGCCTGTTACCGAAAATTCAACAATAAGTTGACCTCTTATCGGATTGACATTAACCAGCATTAGTGTTAAAAGATTCAAAGTGTCCAGTATGGAATATCAATTTCACAGATGAAGAAGTATCTTTTTCTGTGCGTTGTGGAGTAAACAAAAAAAAAACAGTCGTCTCGCTTTTACCACCCAGAGGTTTGGATACCCTGAATCTTTCACTTCACCGTTAATTTACTAAAACCAGATTAAAGAATAGCCAATGCGTTTGGTGCTTTTAAAGATGCAGGAAGTGTCTACCCTTCCGAACCACCCGAAATCAACCCTCGGATTTTTGTTGACTGCGCATTGTTCGTTGTTTATACGGATACACCTAGAAAAAAATTAAGCAGATTAAGAGATTTAGCTTCGACGTTCTAATAAATGATTGTAAATCACCATGCAATCTTAACGTGTATATCAAATGAAATTGTGCATTTGTGAACACAAGAAAACGAGATTATCACTGAAAAGTAACAATTTTTTATTTAGATATCATGACAAAATATGGACAGTATTCCAAATTATCTTTAATAAGTATTGTCAGTTAAACCTCAAAAACGTTATTGAATTGTCAAGTCACATTACAAAATGTCAATCATGACCCGATCATTGACAATAAGTCATCGAAAAGTCGGGTATATTCATCGTTTGCCTGGACGACTGCCAGTTAGACGTCTGATTTGCTAAAGTTTTATAGCGTTATCTGTCGTCATTTTCGGTGAAAGTGAGCTTCTTATTGTTGCAATGTCTGAGGAACAGCCTCCAAAGCCCGTAATCGCCTACCCAATTGGTCCAACATGCTCTTTAGGGTTGAGATCTGGACTTCTCGCTGGCTAAGGTTGATGGATTCATTCTTTAAATAAGCGTTTACTGCCCTTGAGCGATGAGGTCTAGCATTGTCATGGACGAGATAGGTCTTGTCGCTAACGTTTGGTTGTACAAAATGAGGCACAATTACAGGTGTAGGACATCCCTGGTGTTCTTTTCGCCAGTAAGGTTGTCATTGATTGTTAAAAAATCCAACTTGCGATTCTACGAGACACAGCCCCATACCATAACTGAGCCCCAACCAAGAGGCACTGTTGTAACAATGTTTCCTTGGGTATAAGTTGCGTTCCGATGCCTCAAAACAGGGGTTCGACCATCAGTTACGTGGAGTAATAATCTACTTTCATTTTGCCATTGTATTTGTGGCTGGATTTGAAGTTCCAGTTCTGCCTTGCTCTGTACCATACCAACCTCTCCCTGCGATGTCGATGGTCAAGCGTTTGGCGTTTTATGACTCTCCTTGACTTCAGTTCAGCAGAGTGTTGTAGGCGGATGTCGTCTGACCATATACCAAGGCTTCTATCGTCATGTTGGCTTGTTACAGATGGTCGACTAGATCGAGTATGTTCCTAAACATTCTGTACCGTTGTGGCAACATGTTTTCTGACCAAACGGCTGATCACTATGTAATGATAGCCAAGCTGTCTACATATCGCCTTGTAGGACATACCAGTGTTATTTATGCTGATAATTTTCAATCTCTGCGCCTCTGATAACCATCTGCCTGCAATTCTTACTTAAAATGAGTTTCTTATAAAAAATTGGGGACTTAAATACGGATATGATGCACGAGAAAATAGTGCATACTTAATTTTCCAAGTTTCAGGATATTTACACTATTATCAATAAATCGCTCGAACAGTGTAAATATCCTGAAACTTGGAAAATTGCAAACGTGATACCGATTTTTAAAACAGGGAACAACTCGCTGCCCTCGAATTATCGTCCTATTTCTCTTATAAGTTGTGTAGGGAAAGTCATGGAGAGGATTGTTTACAAGCATGTTTACAACCACCTCCAACGACAAAAACTGATTTATGAATTTCAATCTGGGTTTCTTCCAAAACATTCAACTGTTCATCAGTTATTAGAATTGTACAATAACATCCTTAACTCTCTCGAGAAAAAAGAAATCAGCTGTTTCGTTTTCTGTGATTTTTCGAAAGCTTTCGACAAAGTTTGGCACCGGGGATTATTACATAAAATGAAATCATATGGAATTGAAGGTAATTTGTTGAACTGGTTTCAAAGCTATCTACACGAAAGGAAACAAAAGGTTGTATTAAAACAGTCTTGTTCCGCTTATAATTCAATCTTAGCAGGTGTCCCTCAAGGTTCTGTTTTAGGACCTTTGCTGTTTATAATATACATAAATGATATTGCCGATAATCTCATCTCATTGACCAGACTTTTTGCCGATGACACATCCTTTAACTACTCCAACTTAGATATATCGACGATAAGTTCTGTTATTAATCATGATCTTAATGAACTACAGGAATGGAGAATCGCTGGCTAATGTCGTTTAACCCTAATAAAACCGAAATTATGCTATTTTCAAACGTTGATTGCGAAAACTTCACTTTCACATTTAATGGGCAAAATATTAATACAACTGATATACATAAACATTTAGGTGTAACATTTAGCAGAGATAATATTGTGACAAGCTTGTCCAGAACATATAAATATTCTTCGGAAGTTAAAATATAAAGTTAACAGGTCAAATCTAGAAAAACTATACCTAGTTTTTATACGACCAATATTTGAATATGCATGTGAGGTTTGGGATGATTGCGGAATAGTCAATGTTACAAAATTAGAACGATTACAATTGGAAGCACCGAGAATCGTAACGGGTCTTCCGATATTTACAAATACAAATGACATGTAAAGAGCTTGGATGGGAAACATTACAAGAACGTCGAAACAGGAGAAAATTACAACTGTTCTATACTCTGCAAAATAATAATGCCCCTCAGTACCTATGTAACTTAATACTTCCAAAGATACAAAGCACCACCACGTATCCCCTGAGAAATTCCAAGTATATAATTTTGCTTTTCTGTAGGTTGTCTTTAACCAACGAATCATATATCCCATCGCCCATTAGACAGTGAAACAATTTAGACTCTTAATTATGATCTTTTTAGAATTAATATAATTGATAATCCAGCCTGTCGCTGCGGAGCTGGTCGTGAAGACTCCATCCATTCCTTTTTTCGAATGCCCATTTTCTAACGTCGTGAAATTCTGTTTAATAGTTTGAACTGGCTCTCTATCGGATGTCATTTAGATCTTGACTTATTAGTGTCAGGAAATAGTATGTTAACTAACAACCAGAATGAAATGATCTTCTATAGAGTGTTTGATTATATTAAAAGTCTGATAGATTCCTTATTGCTTAGTGTCAACAGCTCCTCTTTTTTGTCAACATATCCACACACCACCACTTATTTTCTCTAATTGCCTTTCATGTTTTTTTTTTAAATTTACTGTCTAAATTGTTCAATAGTATTATTATTATTATGTCAATATTGCATGCTCTTTTAGTAATATAACTAAAATGTACTGTGGAGAAGGCCTCGTAAGTATGTTGTACTTGTGCCTCATCCTTTTTGTTTTTGACAAATAAAGTATGTTTAAACTAAACTTGGAGGTTCTAGGTATATTTTAAATTATTTGTGTAATTCTTGAATGTTTTCTCGTTTTTAAATCTCGTTTTATAAATGTGTACGTATTTTTAAAAAATACATGTCATTACATATCAACACATTTTGATGGGTTGATCGAAAGCGGTATATAATATTGTAGAAGTATATTGTCTTATGTTATTTTGAAGAATAGTCGGACAAAAGTGAAACAATATTTCAAGTCCAGTGTAGAATACCCATGTGAGAGACCAAAATTGCATAGTCCAAATAGACAAGAAAAATTTGAAACAAACTTAAAGAATAAACGAAAACAAAAGGAACAAAGGCTTAGAATCTACGAACTCCTTTATAACAGAAGAGTGGGTTCAGGTGTTCATGAAGGGTAAGCATCACTTGTCTTGCGCGCAACACACGTCGTGGAATCCTTAAACTCTAATCCGGGTTAAAGTCAATAAGGTCATTTCTTCATATTTACGATCAAATAAAAAATATTCTGCATTAGCGGACTAATTGTCCAAAATCAACATTAATGGTTCTAAATTTTATTTTTTTTAATTTGCGTTTAATTTGAAGACGGATTAAATGCTGTTTTCTTTGTTTTTGTTTAACTGCATTAATAGAAAGTTAAAACTGGACTGTTGCCAAATGCTACTTTCAGTGATATTTCAGCTCAGTAAGTTTCAGATAATTTGCTTTCACATTTTTAACGACAACAGTTCCATTCAATTAAAGGTAGAAGATTGTTACATGCAAAAACTACAACATGAATCCTACTGATTTCTACACTTAACAGGATTCCGTTGTGTTTTGACATCATGTTTCTTTGTGTGATGTCTCAAGAAAAAACTTCCGATTTCAGTTGTTTATTTAAAAAGAGAGATCAAACTGAGTTCATGGTCAAAGTCTTAAATACATTTGTATAACGTACAGAAAAAAAAAGACACATTAATTCGTCGAATCTTTTACGAAGTATCATGTACTGAATCTGACTTTCGTGGTCAAATATTTTTCATTTATGTTTTACAGAAACTGAAAGGGAAAATTTCACCTGAATGAATTTAACAAGGTAGAATTGGCCCTGTATAATGTTTTAATATTGATTTGATGTGCAAAATTTGCTTCTGCTATTAATACTTGTATATACATGTTTGTTTAAAATATATTTCCTTCCAATAAATTCACCAAGAAATAAGCATATTCTACCATATGCTGGCCTACAGGGTAGATTCAACACACAAAGTTTGGAAAAATAATACTGCAACAAATATCAAAAACTAATAATAATCTAACATGTTCATGCAACAGCCATTTCCGTGCCAATGTTTGAAATCGAGCTCAAATGAATTAGGACTAACGAATATTTAACATATCTTTGAAAGAATTTAAAAACGTGGTTAGGGGGTTGAATAATCATAAACATGTTTTAACCCTGCCAAATATTTTATATTCCTATCTGAAGCAAAAAATCTATAACCCAGAGGATGTCGCTGTTCTTATGTTTTAGTGTTACTAGTTTTACATTACATTCTTATTTGGCCCAAAGGTGTTTCATTGAAATATCAACATTTTATGTTGGGGCTTTTAACAGCTTCACTTGTGGTGTAGATATGAGTGGAGGGCCATCTGTAGATCATTGTAATTTATACGTTTTGGATAGCTGTCTCTTAGACAATCATACCATATATATTTTCAAATACGCATTATATTTTTAAGTGACATTCAGAATATCGATACACTTCATCAAAAACTAGTTGATAACATTCTTCCATAATTTTTTTTTCAAATCTTAAATAAAAAACCACTAACGAAATGTCATAAAAAACCAATTTTTTAAATGTCTTAAATACGCGGCGTCTTTTTTTATGACACACATTGGTCAATAGTGACTTCCAATTGAGCAAGATTGCCATTTTGTGTACAAGGTTGTCATTTATAAGAAAAATGGTGGAATCTGTTGGGAAAAGTTAGGCTATATTTAAACTAAATTAAAATAAATCACGTAAGTCAAATAAATGATTTATGAATCAAAAACATACTGCATTACATGTTTTTTTTAAATGCAAAAAACTTTATTTAAATTAAATTATTTTAAAAATTATGTTAACAATTAATTTTTGCAGACCTTACCAATAAAGTGTACATATGGATTAACTCCCCCCCCCCTTTTGGAATGTTTGCAGTATGCCTTAGAAATTACGACGGTATCAACAAGTTTGCTTGAAAGCTGCGTTTATCCAATACAAAGAAAGTACAACTATCTCTGATTGAGGATTTTTAAGCTTTATTTTTCGTTTTTAATGACCGGATAAAAACTTCACTGAGGTGTATCTTCTGCAGCTAGACGGACTATTGATCAAGGAGATTTGACAACTGTTTAATGATAATGTAGACAACCCCTAAATTCGTAATCTTAAATTGTATTTCATTAATCTTAATTGTATTTCACTAACTTTAACTATATGTCATTACTGAAATAGTGTTCAATTTAACTCTAAAGACCATGTTTAACCCCGCAACATACTCAATGTGCCTATCCAAAGACAAAAACCTTTTGTGGGTAGGTATTAGTGGTTTTCGTGCATCACTGTTACTCGATTCCATTGTAAAATTAATTAACTTATTGTCCGATACATTTGAATGTTATCGCGTGATTTTAAGGGCTTTTACACTTTGAAGTTCGGTGCGGAACCTTGTCAGTTGTTGAAAGCTTTCAGGTAACCTGTCGATGTTTGTAAGTTTTAATTTTTTTCATTGCTGTCTCGTGAAAAATCGTACCATATTTTCTTTTTTTTTCATTTATTAATTTGATTGCGTCACAGTTAACTAATGTGCAAATACGACAGAAGCCTTAACAGTATCTTTAATACAAATTTTGACATATCTTCATTGTATAGTCATTGATACTTCCATTCTATAATTCAAGGTTTTAATTATAGTTTAGGTTCGCTAGTTGGTGAAGTAGAGTTTCTGATGGTTTATCCATTTCTATGTATTAGATGAAAAAGTACCCTACGTATCAAATGTTTACTAGAAATAAACAGGAAAGACAAGGTATTTCCGTCCTAGAGGAACTTAGCATTCAAAAGGTCGGATATGGTTATGCGGGTGCAAAAACACCCCTCTTGTTTCGAAAATGCGATGTCCTTTTCTCTTTAAACACCATTTATAAAAGCCCACTTTAAGTAGTCGTTATGCTACAAGGCTAAATTTTCTTACCCTTTCCAACCCTCCTTAATTTTTTTCCAGTGGAAGCCTACAATTCCTTTCCTTACCGGTCCGCTGCTCACAGACTACCTACTGATCTAATATAGATATAAAAGTTATTTGAATTAAATTTATTGATGCGTAAGCTCAGCTTTCAAACTTAATAAACCGAATAATAAAACCAAAGGAATTTATGCAAAGTTTGTGAGTGAAAAGCTTATTTTATAATATATTACGCGAAAATATTTTTTAAAGTCCAGTTATTTAGTCAATATTCAAAATGATGCTACAACTTAATTCAAACAAAGGTATTATTTGAAAGGCGAATTGATCTAGTAAGCTGATGTCATCAACATTGATTATAAAAGTGCTTAATTTTCCGTTCTCATGGTATTGCCCCCCGCCCCCCCCCCCCCCCAAACGCAGCATTTTTACATTATTGATATTATAGTTTGTTAACGTGTTCCTGTCCTGAATATTGCTGAAATATTGCTCGCAACAATCAATCAAACAGCTTCTGTACGAGCTATCTGGGCATTATAGTCCTTCAATATCCCCTTTTTTAAACGCTTTGAGACTATTTTGATTGTGCAGATGTTTCGCATTCATGAGCATTTATTTTTGTGTTAGAATTCAATACACGTTACTATCAATACCAGCCGTTTCTTATGTATGTCGCCATTACACACATATTAATTTTAACGTTCCGTTCAGAGTGTGGTTTATTACTTAAAATTTTGTCTGAAGGTTGTGATGTTAAATATGTTTGGTACCGCTTATTTACGTGATACAGGAAAATATTTCAGTACTAAAAAAAATAAACCGGAAATAAACTTGATTTATACAGTTGATTTAAACTTTCTCCACTATTGACGAGAAATAACATGAAATAAATGTGAATCAAGTGAATACTGTAATGTTTATATTCTGTGTGGTAACACGATTTCCAATTTGAAAAACTGATAACATACCCAACAATTATTTCATCGCCAAGCTAACGGTGCTAGTTATTTGTAAGACAGTCTCTGGTATTCTGATAATTCGTTTGTTGTCATTTGCCAGGTCAGTAAAACATTTTATTTTCAACCAGAGAATATCTAGTGTCATATGAAGAAGAAATGTTTCCGCATTTTGACAGTCACTGCTACTTTGTCAGAAAATATGTACGTGGTATATGGTCAGCATACTTGTGTTGACAATACACCGGCTTTGTCTACTGAGTAACACAACGGATGGCACTAGTGAAGAAGTTGCTTACCGTTCGGGAGCACCTGAACTCACCCTGTTTTGTAGGGTTCGTGTTACTCAAGCTTTAGTTTTCAGTGTAGTGTTGTGTGTTCTAAGTTTGTCTTTCGTTTGATTTTGTTGGTCATGTTCTTGTCTGTCTTCCGACGATTTCTGTCTGCCTCTTTGGTGTCTTCGAATTCCTTTTTGTAGCTCTTTTACCGTTTACTTTAAATGCATTTGAGAAAATAAGTTAGTTATTTGATATCAATGATATAGATAAATCCCTTATATAAACCTTTTTTCAAGAATTTGTCTTAGAAAGACCTAAAACGTGTGGTAATTTCTGATATAAATATTATATTATATATTAGACAGCCATACAAGAAGTATCGCAGGTTACTTTAAGGCAATCAATAATGGACAAATATTTACAACATAATGCAAGCTTTAACAAGCACTAAAATAAAATGTCATGTCATCTTAGTATAGGCAAATTAAGCAAACGGAACACAAAAAGAACCGGGGGCCTGGGTGGCCGAGTGGTCTAGGTAGTTGATTTAAACTTACCTGTACAGATCACTGTAGCTTATCACCAATACGGCGTGAGTTCGCGCCTGGGTTTGTACCATACAAAAACGGGTTGCGTTTAATTCGCATCGCATAAATAAGGTTTGTCAGTTACCTGCCCAAGGTCGGTGGTTCTCTCCGGGTACTCCGGTTTCCTCCACCAGTAAAACTGACCGCCGCATTATGACTGAAATATTGTTGAAAGTGGCGTTAAACCCCAATTAAACAAACTGATGCTATATTAACCAGAGGCTCCCAGTAGCCTGTATTGCTCACCTGACAGAAACTCCTCATGGATCCTTGCCAGGAAGGAGTGTTTTGGCTCAGAAGTTTCACCCAAGTAGATTTTTAAGTCAGGTAAGCATAAACATCACTGCTCAAGTGAAATTTCCTTAGAGTCCTATTATTCAACAAGTATGGCTTTTGCTGCCAACATAGTTGGCTGGCAGGGATGCAGGACATCATTTTGAATGAGGACCAGTCCACCAAAGTTTGGTTGCAACAGGCTCCTTAGTTTCAAACAGTAAGATATTAAGTAAACTTCTTATAGGGTCCTACATTAAACTACTGTAAAGTTTGGCTGAGGCAACCATCTTGGTTGTAACTCCAAGGCTGCCAGACACATATTAGAAGAGGACCACCAAAAGACCTTTCCACCAAAGTTTGGCTGCAACTTTGACAATGAGACTGAGTAAATTTTCCTTATGGTCCTATGTTAAACTAAGTTCAGCTGCAGCAAACATCTTAGTTGGCTGTCTAAATGCTTGACATTTTTTTTAAGACCACCCTATGACCATTCCGTCAAAGTGTGGTAACAACAGGCACTGTAGTTTCAGATTTTTTATATCTTACTT
The DNA here is from genome assembly GCA_032357055.1 of Geukensia granosissima. Classification (NCBI taxonomy): domain Eukaryota; kingdom Metazoa; phylum Mollusca; class Bivalvia; order Mytilida; family Mytilidae; genus Geukensia; species Geukensia granosissima. Next base: position 4,004 of record JAULBM010287380.1, on the reverse strand, counting down.
TTGTTATGAACAATCAGCAATTGTGTACCATCTTGCTTTTGTCTTTTTTTCCGTAAACTACATTTGATAGGTCAACAAAATTTGGCATGGTGCGCTTGTCAGTCTTTTTTTATATCATGACTTCAACCACTTTTTCATGGTCCACTTACTAATGTCAATTAAAATTTCTTTTGATTAACCATGCATTATAGATCAATTATATTTGGCATTTCAATTTGTTTAAAGGTGTAAACATCAATCTACAGTGTGACAAGCCATTGACCAGAGACAATAAAAATGTTCTTGATTTGATCTGTTTGTAGAACCTAAACACCAGGTCAAAACATTTGGTGTGTAAATTAATATCAAGGTGTACTTGTCATTATTGCTCATGTATCCAGCAACAACGGTCCAGATTTCATAGAAAATTCCATTCGGACCTATTTTGTTTTCAATGATTTTTTTTGTTGTTGTTTCCTGTGAGCAGTTATTTCATAAATTAATTAAAATGTCAGGAATGATAGCAACATAATACCCATATTTCAAATTTTACAGCAACCTTACATTTTGTCGTGCATATTTAATAGGACCATTTGTATTCTCCAAGATTTTTTTTCTCATGTAAATGGGACAAATTGTGGTTTTTCTTTCTATGCTTTCATTTATGATAATAAAAGTGATGTGTCATATTTTAATCTAAGAACTGTCTTTACCCCTCTAAGTCTTCATTCTTGATAAAATGTAGAATACTGTTAATATTTTTGATAACTACAACATGTAACAACATTTTATTACATTTGGACCTGATTTCCTACTCCTCTATCAATTTTTTTACTCTATTGCTGAATGAAGTTATGAGACTGGTGATGCAAAGTAAATCAATATGTTTTTTCTTCTGAATAAGTTTAAAACAATACTAATAGAAACTCCTAAACAATGAAGTAATCAATTAGGGTATATAGATTTAAATGTCCACCAATAGCAGTGCAGTACCTACGGCATTACAGTCCAGCAAGTTTCAAAGCTAGGGGAACCATCTACATGTATATTGGAGAAATGATTTAGGAGTTGATCATAAAAAAGATAACATATTACTTGTTAAAATATTTTTTTGGGGCATACTTCAGCAGAAATAAACTTCCTTGGTGGTCTAGTGACATCATGCTTGCCTCTCATGATGAACATTATCCACCGCTTGGTAAACCAAAATTGTTTGATTGCTTGATTGCTGCTTGACATCCTGTGGGCAACATTTCGGCCATATTCAGGACGGGAACAAATTAAAACACACAATAAATCAATATGTGGACTGTGCCCAAGGGACCAGTAAAAGGGGCTTATAGACTGCCACTGAAAAATATTGGTTGAAATGGGAGGAGGCAGATAAATTAGCCTTGCAACTGCTATTTACTGACCACTCAAAATGAGCTGTTACAAGGGGTCTTTAACTTGCTTGGAATAAGGCATTTCATAAACAAAGGGAGTCTTTAACATCTCCCTCGGGACAGATTATAAATTTGTACATCCCCCACAATCAGGGACGCCCCTTTTAGAGGACTAGCACCTTCAGGACAGATAGCTAGTGCCTAGTTTTCTCTAGCACAACTTCTGAAAAAGGAAGTTAAAGTATTTATACATCCTGCTCGAACTTACAGACACCCCTTTAGCAGGGGTTCCAACTCTGGTGGAAAAACTAAACGGCCTATTTCTATAACCCAAGGAGGTCAGTAAAAATGGTATTCAATGCTTGATGACAATGCATTAATGGTCAAAATCTATGGCTGGTTGTCTCATCATAGGCTGCCTTGTCCTTCAGCAGACTTTTACCTGAAGATCCAACTCATTATATATAAATCCAGCTAAGCCTGTTGGTCTAGTACTAAACAGGAATTTTTACCTCGTTTCAGTCTTACATGGTCTCATCCTGAATATGCATGTAATATTTGCTTCTGGATGAAGCAATATTCATTCTATCAATCAATCGAATGATTTATTAATGGGATTTTGAAACTTCACTCTAAAATGTGAGATAAATAAACGCGATTTTAAGAAAATCTGTCTGCAAATACTGTAAACAGATATAACAATGTGAGTTCTTGTATATATATATGTGATTATCACTCAGTCGCAATTTTCACAAAAATAAAAACATTGCAATGATTTTTGATTTTACAGTAAAGGAGATTGCATGCTGCTTTAATAAAACCTTACTCTAAAGTATACAATGATCACTAAGACCTTGCAGTCTACATTGATAAAAAACATATTCACCCATGGTCGTCTTGGATGTTTGAAAATTAACTGATAAAATACAACAAAGGAATTAAAACTTTCCAACTGCCACTTTAAAACCATAAAAAAGAATTAACAATACCACACAAGCCACACATTAGGTAAACAGTCTATGCACAAAAAATTTTCCTAAGCCAAAACTTGTGCTAGAAGATCCCTGGTAGATGAGTGGTGTTGGTTGTTAATTTAAACTTTCCTGTAGCGATTGCTCTATTTATCCCCTTATGAGTTTGCCCTCTACAAAATTGGATGCACTCAATTGAAAACATGGATTATAAGGTTTGTCAGGTGTCTGCCTAAGGTCATTTGATTTCTCTCAGTACTCCAGTTTTCACCACCAATAACATGACAAACTAAAATATTGTTGAAACTTGTCTGAAGCTACAACCAAAAAAACACAATCATTTAAAAGCATGTACAAAATATGATAGCAGTACATTGAACTTCAAAACAAAAGTGTGGCCTGGGTGGCCGAGTGGTCTAGGTAGTTGATTTCAACTTATCTGTACAGATCACTGTAACCTATCACCTATACCGCGTGAGTTCTTTTTGTACATACAAAAACGGTTTGAGTTTAACTTGCATCGCACGTGATAAGGTTTGTCAGTTACCTGCCCAAGGTCCGTGGTTCTCTTCGGGTACTCTGGCTTCCTCCACCAGTAAAACTGACGGCCTTGATATGACTGAAATATTGTTGAAAGTGGCATTAAACCCCAATCGAACAAACAAACAATCAAAACATAAGTTAACCAGAGGCTCCATGGAGCCTGTGATCACTCACCTGGCTTAGAGTTGCCAAATCAAAGTTAACGTGAACAAAGATTTAACCATTGCTTGATAAATGTCTGCTTGTTTTTCAACATAATAGAAGTCCAATACTGGTTTCTGAAAAGAAGATGAAAATAAGAAATTCCCATAGGGTCCAATGATAAATTAAGTTTCCTCATGGCGTCCATTTTGAATTTCTGATTGGCAAACAATTCAGAAGTTAAGTACAGTACCATTTCACAATCATTTCTGCAAAGTAACAATTCAAACAAAGTTTCTGACAAGAAGATGTTTGAAATTTGGACCAATCGGAACATATAATTTGGCCTGGCAGCCATGTTGAATTTCAAATTGGCACCAATTTCACAAATCTGGCAAAGAACCACCTGGCTTACATTTCTGCCAAGTTTGGTTGAAATCTGTCCAGTGGTTTCAAAGAAGAAGGTGAAAATGTGAAATTCCCATAGGGTCAAATGTTAAACTAAGTTTCGTCATGGCGGCAATTTTGAATTTCCGATCGGCAAACGATTCACAAGTTATGTACAGTACCATCCAACAATCATTTCTGCTAAGTAACAATGCAATCCACTTTGTAGTTTCTGACAAGATGTTTGAAATTTGGACCAATCAGAACACATAATTTGGCCTGGCAGGCATGTTGAATTTCCGATCGGCACCAATTTCATAAATTTGGTAAAGGACCACCTGCCTAACAGTTCTGCCAAGTTCGCTTGAAATCTGTTCAATGATCTCAGAGAAGAAGATGAAAATGTGAAAAGTTAACAGACGATGCCGACGACGACAACAGAGGCAAAATGATGACAAAAGCTCACATGGCCCTTTGGGCCAGGTGAGCTAATGAGGGTGTTGTATACTTTTCGTAACAATAACTCACAAAGGATACCCCCCGCTCCCCTATCACTTAAGTTGAATTATCTGCCCTTGGAATAAAGCACGATGAATGA